>PQWD01002874.1:31749-81326 GCA_019425675.1 Leucinodes orbonalis
CCATCGGTGAGCGTCTTGACCGTCCTGTTCACTTGGTAACATAATAAAACTTGCAAAAGCTCACTGGTTGGGCGATTGCCTCCGTGGTCTGGAAAATATCTCTTATCTTAAAATTCTTAAAATCTTAAAAAATCGTTATCTTTCTTTAAGGATGGATGGATGGACCTATCATATTTAGCTGAATATTGGTCGCAATTATCATATTTGATATCTTAAATCGACTCGATAAAAAGAAGATGATTGAATTCACATTTTGCAATTTTGGTTTGGCCCAGTTTGGTCTTCACCAGAATGTCCTAGCAAACATGTAAGGTGAAACTGAATAAATGCCTGAAAAATATTTCGTGCATTAGAAGCACGTTAAGTTCTCGGTGTTGACGATTATCTTAGGGGTCATCAACACCGACGATTCGCATCGGGCCCGTGATGGGTTACGGCCACAGACATCAGAATATACATTAGACTGGACAAGCCGCCAAGTTTATAGGCAGTCCCAGTGTCGCAATTTCTTTTCGGTTCTTACCTGTGAAAAGTTATTATATTTCTTGGTAAATTTACTGATTCATTGCGATGATAGCATGTTACAATTGCACAGGATGGCATTTTGGAAAAAAACGGTAATTTCTTCTAATATTCGTGCGTCTTGACTTGTCTCACAGAGCGTAAACTGGTAGCCAGTGTATGCTCGTTGAGCTTACAGTTGTCGCAATTTAAACGCGGCTTGCCCCATCTCCTGTATTGGGAAATCTGTGGTTACGGCCTAATCTCCTCATAGCCATATTGTGTGTGAAGGCATGTTATGGACTGGTTGAAAATATTGTCAGTTGCAAAACAGGTGCAATTCGTAATTCTTAATGTTCAGTTTCAGTTCGTTACCCAATAACAATTTGAATAAATTAAACTGCACAAAGTTTATGTATCTTTGATCATATGCTTAATTTTCAAAGGATGCTAGCACACAGGTGATTTTTGTGATTCTATTATGCATAGTAAAAATGGGCAAACCGGAACTTTTAAACCTTAAAGTTATGTAGGTCTTTCTGATGACTCAAATGGGCGCTAAAAATCTAGCAAAGTCAAATGCAAAAAGTCAAGGAATCTAGTAAAGTCAAATGCAAAAAGTCAAGCTCTTAACTTTAAAAGGTAGTTGCAGAGATAAACGTTCCTCATCAAAATCTGTACAGGCTCTATGCACACAATTATTCCTTTTCAACGCGTGAGGTCTGCTTTTATAAACATTTATTTGCCCAAACTCCTTTATTTTGACCAGCAATTAATTAGAAGATGTCAATCGCGACGAAATCATTCCCCTTTGACAGATCCTAAGCCAATTATTTTGTTTTTGTTCTGTATCAAAACCATTTCAATATTGTTATTTATTAAGTCAATTTTAAACCTTACTCCGCAGGTTGCATGGTTTTGATTTGAATGGATGGATTTGGTTAAAAATTTACTGGTAAGTTTGTTTTGAGTGCAAAAAGTCAATTGGTTTTTGTAGAATTTTGAATGGGGTAAGACCACACAAGAGGTTTTGAGCATCGGCGACACAACTCGTTTGTATTGAAATCGTAGCCGAAGATTGTCTTCAAATCAATGTCAAAGTCAAAAATTATTCAGTTAATTCAAGCTTGACCTGAGCAATTTATTGTAAACGCCAAAACTAAAACACAAAGAAATATGAAAAATAAGTACACATTTTCATGGGACAGAAGTGTAGGTACAAGCACTCGAATTATGTCGCTGCATTTATAGCAAAATGCTTGTAATTTTAAACCATGTTCATAATTATTTTAAAAAGTAAATAAAACGTTATCTCGTTTTGGGATCAAAAGTGTAATTTGATAATTGTATTCCAAAATTGTATTCCAGCTTTAAAAATAAATAGAAAATTATAAAATCTAAAAATATAACAGTCAAATTAATTAAATTAATTGATCAATATCTTTAGTTACCCAAAATTATATGTTAAAGTCTAGGTTAAAGTATTATCATAAATATGATACCAATCCTTATCCAAATAAATACTTTATTTATCACAAGTAATTCATTTTAAACAAAATTGCTCTTTACATCATTCAATTTAAGTGAATATCTTACGAGATATCGCAGTTTTAACTCACCTATATAAACGAAGTAGCGGGTTAAAGAGAGCGTTAGGCCAAAGTAACTATTCCACGCGGACGAAGTCGCACGCAAAAGCTAGTGTGACAATATAGGTAACATTATATTTACGTTTTTGTTAACATAAATCGTTTATAAAAACGTTATTTCAAAACTGTCATACAACTGACGATTCGACTTAATAGATACTCCATTTATCTAATATCCACATATAAGAACTTGGTACTACTAGATCATTAAAACGGCACATCATGACGACAGAAAAAGTTTATTTAAGAAATTTAACACGCATAGGCCTATTTTTATTCAACCTATCGCAGTCCACTGCTAGACATAGGTCTCCCCCATTTTGCTCCAGACATCCCGGTCCTCCGGTCCACGCATAGGCATTAGGCACTAATCCTTAGCTAAAAGTAATAAATAAGGAAAATAACAAATAATGTTTAGCCATTTCATCAACAGCTCATTAAACGTCCCCACCGAGGGGCACGAGCCTACTCATATAGGGTGATTAGGCCTTGGTCGTCCACGCGGGCCCAGTGCGGATTGGACGACTTCACACACAACCTTCGAATCTCTTCGCAGGCGTGCATCAAGGTTTCCTCACGATGTTTTCCTTCACCGTAAGAGCGTCGGATAACGTACATATATTTTTCGAAAATTCGAAAATACATGAATGAAATAGATGAATGAAATAGTTTTTGCTTTAAAATGTATGAGGAAAGGTAAGTCGGCAGGGTATGACAGGATATGTGTGGAAATGCTGAGAGCTGGAAAAGGTCTGGTAGCTTCCTGGTTGTACCTGATTTTTGCTAAGTGTTGGACCAGTGGTAAAGTGCCGGAAGATTGGCGAAAAGCTGTTATAGTTCCGCTATACAAAGGGAAGGGATCACACCAGGATGCCAAAAATTATCGGGGTATCAGTTTACTTAGTGTTGTCGGCAAATTGTACGCGAAAGTATTGATTGAAAGGGTTGTGAAAGAAACGAATGATAAAATATGGGATGTGCAAGCGGGATTCAGAAAGGGAATGGGTTGCTTGGATCAAGTCTTTTCGTTAAGGTGCATCACTGAAAAGTTTCTGGCTAAGCACCAGAAAGTGTTCTGCGCCTTCATTGATCTAGAGAAGGCTTATGATAGAGTGGATAGAAATGAGTTGTGGAATGTGTTGTCCGAGTTTGAATTGAGGAGCTGGCTGATACGGGCACTGGGATCGCTTTACGCTGATTCCATGGCATGTGTTAGACTGGGTGGTGCTTACACGGACTGGTTTAACATCTCAAGGGGGGTTAGACAGGGATGTGTAGCATCACCTTGGCTCTTCAATTTATTCATGGACAAATGTCTGAAAGATCTGCGGGAGAGTGAATATGGACTGAGAATGGGAGAAACCGTCATTAAGTGCCTCTTGTACGCCGATGATCAAGTAATTCTTGCATCGTCGGCGTCCGAGTTGCAGAAGATGATGGATATTATGAATGCATCGTTTAAAAAATGAATATGAAAGTAAATGTTGGAAAAACGAAAGTTATGGTTTTTGAAGAGATGAAGTTATGTCTGATTGCGAGATTATGATTGAAAGCGAGAAAGTTGAACAAGTAGAAGAGTTTGTATATCTGGGAAGCGTGTTTACAAGAGATGGTAAGTGTGATAAAGACATTGAACGAAGAGTTATGAAAGGGAATTCGGTTAACGGAGCAATCAGCGGCCTTGTGTGCAGCCAAACCGTGTCTAAAAAGGCAAGGATGGCTGTACATAATGCTGTTCTGGTTCCTACGTTGACGTATGGTAGTGAATGTTGGGTATGGCAGAAGAAGCACGAAAGTAAAATAAATGCGGTAGAGATGCGATCGTTAAGACGTTAAAATGTGGTGTGAAATTGTGTGACAGGATTAGGAATGCTGTTATTAGAGAAAAGTGTGGTCTGAAAGTAGATGTAGTGTCAAAAGTAGAAAGAGGTATGTTAGGATGGTATGGACACTTGGAGCGCATGAGTGAAAAAAGAATAGCAAAGCAGGTGCATTGTGCGAATGTGGAAGGATACACGAGCAGGGGACGACCCAGAAGGACTTACCTTGACCAAATTGGTCAAGTCCTTAAGAAGGCTGGGGTCCCAAGTAAGAGGAATAAAAGAGCTTGTATGAAAAGATTGATGGATGTGATTGAAGCTAGGGAAGTATGTCAGGACCGTGCAAAGTGGCGTTTCATCATCTCTGCCTACCCTTCTGGGACCAAGGCGTGAGCTTTATTATTTATTTTTTTTTTTTTTCGAAAATACATTGGTACGTCTCGGGATTTGAACCTCAGCCCTCCCGGTAGGAAGGCGACAGTCCACACCACTGAGCCACCGACGCTCTATTATTGGAACATGTTTACGTAAATACATTAGGCAATTTATATGTTCAAATATTTATGACGGACACTATTTACTTCTTGATGATGAGGATAAAAGACGACCGCGAATTCTGACGCAAAATTGAAGAGACCTATGCCAAAAGTTGTTTGAAAAAATTATTAATTAATCAAATCTGATCGATCACAGAACATTATAAACCGACCACGACAAAATGGTACCTGATACCAAGCCGCTCCCACCCGACACAAGCCATTCAATTCTGATGCAAGTGCTTAGATCTTACCACCGATACCTTAACCTTTTCACGGCACACCAATAAGAGTTGTGTAAAAACAGTGTCGGAATGCTCGCCTACAACCACGGCGTGGAATCCGGCGTTCGTCTCCACCCTTTTTTGCTGACTGCATTGGCCATGTCAACAGTAACGTTTCATGATTATTGCGCTACGTGTGCTGCTTGCTGATTTGGTTATTTGTAAGGAGTCATTAGTTGCATTGCTTTCGATGGCATTCTACGGTTTGGACCGATTGTGCCAGGGCTGTGGCGTGAGTGAGCCATTCCAAATCGCCAACTAAAGCTGTTAGAATTTTAAAAAATACTTTTGATTGAATCTAGTCTTTTTAAATCTACTTAAAAGCACACTTTCAATTTCGTTATTCTACTGCCTACTTTTATGTAAATTAAATCTGGTCCAATTAGGTCAGGCATAATTTTAAAAAACTATAATAAATTGAGGTGATTAAGAAAACCGAATATTTATAATATAAATGTACAAAATAAATAAGAAGTCACAATTATATTTTTGTTATTCTTCAACCTGCATTTGTATCTTATATACCTTGAACAATACTTTTATTTTGAAGTTCTTTGTAATTAAACTCTTCATAGTGTTGTTTGAGCTGTGGCAGCTAAAGAAGCCCAATTAACCCACTATGCCTAGTAAATACCGAAAAAATTAAATCAAACAACTCAGCAGTACAGAACACCCAGCCCTTGGCCCTTGGTAAAACGAAAACCGACTCTAACATTCGCAGCGAGCACACAATAAATACAACAGTTGTAATGTCACAAAAACGCATGTCAGAACAGGGGCCACAACGGTCCTTTTTGCTGAATACGATCATGTCTTATTATGCATGAATCTGTAAACACCGGGTCTCGAGATTCGGAATGCCTATTGACTTTCGAACGGAAACTGCAAAAGCCTTCGTTTTTGGGAATTGCCAGGAATTTATACTGTGTCGTATGTCTACTACTTTAACAGTACTCTGATGGATTCAGAGCCACCACAGAGGAAAGGTTTTGCTATAATATCCATGCTTTGTTTGAGTCGGAGATATTAGATAAATAGCCACTGGCATTCACACATCGCCATTTAGCCCTATATTAAGCGAGGAGCTTGTTATTAGGGTACTAAATACCTGATAATACTAATATATATATTTTTTGTAAATACATACACATTATACATAGAAACACCCAGACCATTACAAACATTCATGTACGAGCACACAAATGTTTTTAATGCCCAGGATCGAACCCGGAACCCTCGGTGTAGTAGCGGACATCGCATGGGTCTATAAGATAGTGCTGTCACTCACGCTCTAAAATTTGTCCCTTTCATGTCATCCGATGTCTATGGATGTTGACAATTGTATTGTTGTCTGCTTACAATACGGCATAGACTAATGCTAAAACTCCCATTACCACTGCGCTTCTTAGACTTGGTGCGACCGATACTGAGTCGTCTAGGTAAGTGTTGAAGTGTCAGATATTCCGTGAAACAGACGTTTTACGGAAGAGCGTACTGGCCTTCGAAACATTTCTGGAGTAATACGACATTACGTTCTTAAAAAAAATGTGTGCACTCTTTAAAAGGGCCGGCAACGTTTCTGCCTCTACAACTTATTGCAGTCCATTGCTGGACACAGGTCACCCACTTTTTGCGCCAAATATCCCGGTCCTCCGCTTTTCTCATTCAGCCTTCACCTTCGCAAGTCGTTACCAACGGGTCAAAAAGATTAAAATTGAAGATAAATTGGGTACCAAAACTTTTATGCTACAACTCTATTAATAAAAACAACATTTTAATGTTTTCGATAATTTCTGTTACCGCGTTCTTTTGTTTTCCAACTTTGACAGTACCATACAAAACACCGGTTAGTATGCATTTCATAATAGCCTACTAAATACACGTCACAGTTGGCACTTACGCCAATAAAGCAGTTCCCACATATCAGGGTCCTCATCTTCGACAACAGCTGCGGCCAAGGACACGGAGACATTGGATGGGGTGCAAGCAGTTACAGTTAAATAGACATTATTATTAATTTTATATCTATTCAAAATCCTCAGCTCTTATAAGTGTAATTAACAAAACAAACTTACTAACTTACCTATGTAGTCTAAATAAATAAATATAATATGTAGAAAAATGACATTCAGAGGAGGTTAAAAATAATGCTTGCATGATATATACTTAACATTAAACACATAAAGTCCAAAACGATACATTATACATTTTGGAAATTTACTCAAGTTTACCACAGTTCACTTGTGGTTTAATTATAAGCATAACGTTGATAATATTAATCATCATCGGTAGCCTATAACGACCCACTTCAGCGCACAGGCCTTCGCTTAACTTTATCGGAAGATAGGGCCGGAATCCACCACGGACCCAATGCGGATTCGTGGATGTTAACAACTACTATTCTAAGATACCACACTTTCAATCTTTAAAAAAATGGCGGATAATGTTCGGCCATTTTGATTACCAACACAAATCAAAATGGCCGATAAACAATTCATAAGATAGTTAAAAAAAATTGGCGGATATTCGGCCATTTTGATTACAAACGCAAATCAAAATGGCCGAACACGTTGCCTTAAGTCCGTGGCCATGGTCAACATAAGACTCCAGTGCAACATTAATATCGCCATTGTCAGACAGACGGATGGACAAAACAACATAAATATACAATTTACATAATACAAAGACCCGATGCAAAGCGCACGGCCCGTTGATGTTTGATTCGAGACATATTGATGTGTTTGACGGTTGGTATAAAAAGCTCAAGGCTAATAATATGTTGTAGGAAAAGTGTCCTGCTTTGAAATTAATACATACAATTTAGCAGTATTGAAGGTAGGACAGCGTTTAAACGAAAGAAGAAGAAAGAAAACATTCTTATTACATTTATACATTTTTATACACAACACAAAAATTAATATTACAAACAGCAGACCAGTAGACATAAAACAAAATACGGAGAAAAAAAACATTTTTTTTTATTAAATAGGTAAAAAAAAGAAAACTAAAAGATATTCACAATAAAACAATAAAAAAATTAAGAATGGCAATCAAGAACAAAAAAGAAAAACACGACTTTAATAGAAATCAACAATTTGTATTGTGTGTCCAATAACTTCCACTTGCTATTTAATTGTATTACATTTTATAGTACTTTAGTTCCCAATGCGAATTAATGGGTGTTAACGACTACCATAGAGCGTCGGTGGCTCAGTGGTGTGGACTGTCGCCTTCCTACCGGGCGAGCTGAGGTTCAAATCCCGACACGTACCAATGTACATTCGAATTTTCGAAAATATATGTACGTTATCCGACGCTCTTACGGCGAAGGAAAACATTGCGAGGAAACCTTCATGCACGCCTGCGAAGAGATTCGAAGGTTGTGTGTGAAGTCGTCCAATCCGCACTGGGCGCGCGTGGACGACTAAGGCCTAATCACCCTATACGGGTAGGCTCGTGCCCTTCGGTGGGGACGTTTAATGAGCTGATGATGAACGACTACCATTCTATTGTAGCCGGCTTAACGTGCCTACCGAAGCAGGCTCATCATTTCATTTCGGACAATCAGGTGATTCAGCCTGTGATATCCTAACCGAGGTAGGAAGTCACGTTTCAGCGCGAGATTCGAACGCATGACCTCCAGGCCGCGCAGCCGAACGCTCTGCCAACTAGACCACAGAGGCTGTAAAGGATGGCATAGTGATTTTATTAATGACTGCGACACATATGTATTCTATTCTATCGCAGTCCACTGCTGGACATAGGCCTCCCTCATTTTGCTTTTCTCATCTAGCCTCCACCAGCGACCTTTCGCAACTCGTCTGCTCCAACGGCCATCGGTTCTGCGACATACGTGACCAGCCCACTGCCACTTCAACTTGGTATACAATGTTGGTATATGTAGTGTCTTCGTTTTGTCAAATAAAGCTTTTTTCTTTCTTTCTTCTAATACTTAGGCAGTTATTATCGAATTTCTATTATTCATGGCAACTTAGTTAACCTGTAAATAAAATTATATTATTTATTAATTATATTATTAATATGCCATATTCCAAATATATTCCACATTATATTTTGAGCACGAAACTCTGTATACATTATCAAAGAATCTAAACCGCAGCGAGCCATTCATTAAACCAACAGTTTTAATGAACGAGTGAGTGAACGAGGCGCCGCTCACTAGTGATGTGCTTTTATCGGTTTATCGATAAATAAAACACGTTCTATGTAGAGATTGTGAAGACTGCTGCCACACACAGGGTATCGGATCCAATCCTTTGTTTTTATTGCCAATGTAAAGTCTTTCTAATTCTTTTTAATTTTCAGATCACCATTCCAATCATCCATCTACGGGTTTTTATGATTTTTTTATGTTATAGGTGTACAGGAAGGTTATGGCGATCGAGACTTACATAATCAACAAATTTACTAGATGCACAATCTCACTCAAAAAGTGTCCATGGAAAAATTATACCCATCGCGTCGGTTAGGCAGAATTTTAATTCATAATCACGTCGCTCGCTATGTGTCATAATAACCTAGTAGTGTGCTCGTGCTTTTGATTTTTTACCCTTTCCGTGACGCGTTAAGGTCAATTTTTAAATGAACAATTTTATGTTACAAATACAAAACACCTATACGTATGTGTAGTGCGGCTCAGACATTTTTGGTTGACGTTTCTTTGTGATTGTGCATCAGTGCACAGTTTAATGTTTATCTAAGTATCGTTACATATCGATAATAAAACTACCACCCAACACTAGTTCCCCGGGCTCATTATAATAATTTCACACGCCCCCGTATCAGCGTTGATGATTATGTCGAATGACTCCTTAATAGACGTCGATGGCTGTCGAGTCGGCTTTTAATTGTTATGCAACATAGCCAGTGTGATAAACAAATTACACGTTGCTGGTGCACTGGGATTTAGATTTGATTGAGGAGATGATGTATTTAAGGATATGCAATGTGTTGTCGTGCGGTGACACTAGTGACAGCAGATTTAAATACATATGTCACCTTTTTTCCTCTGGTGCCGACACACCCCGTTCCCATTTGTTCTCAGATTCGTATGTTATTCGGAAAAGAAATATTATATCGGCGTTGACATAAAATCAATGAAATTACCGGGTATAAAAGACCTAACATCTGTTGTCTCTGGTATCGGGCGCAGTACGGCATTGACGGAGAATAATAATTGTCTATTGTTGGTCACCTTCATGGTATCTCTGTCATGGTCAGGCGTATCGCTTACCATCAGCTGAGCGTCTTGGCCGTCCTGTACATTATAACATAAAAAATAATCGGTTACCGACACATGTGATTAGCTTCGTATAATATGACGCTGGAACTTCGGATTAATTTACAATCCGATACCTGGCAAGTAGGAACCAGCTGTAAGGGGTTAGTAACCAAACATACAGCGTCAGCCACACACGCTCACTCATTCAACCTAACCCTTTTGACCTGGCATCCTTGAAAAAGATAACGTATTTTATATAAAGGGCCGGCAACGCATTTCTGTGACCTCAGCTGTTGCAAATGTCCATGGGCAGCGGTAACACATTCCATCAGGTAAGCTGCTCGTTTGCCACCCTATTTTATAATGAAAACAGCTTTCTCCCGCCAAGCGTGATGGTTAGCAAAATCCCTCACTATCGGTGGGGAAACCTTGAGTTTTTATTCGACTGTCACGGGCATGGCTACGGAAGATTGGGCCGCAACCCACTACGTGGGCTAGATGCGGATTGGAGGGAGTTCACAACTATTATCCTAAAATAGTATGGGAAATAATGTTGAATAACTGGGAATAACGTTTCTGACGGGCTTAACGTGTCTTTCGAAGCAGGACCCACCTTCGGGATAGGAATAGTATTTTTTGGTCTCCCATCCTCTGAACAATATGATAGTTGCTTAACTTGCCCTTCACCTAACAAACAAACACGCTTGCCAATACGTTTTCATCAAGCTCTCGCCAACAAAATATATGCGAAACAAACTCCTTAATATACACTTAAATTTTTATCTGTTGTAATTTTTCTCTATTCACGGACATTAAAAGCAATAACCAACAACAGATCTAATAAAAAGTAACCTGATTTTAAACAGAAAGGGAGTAAAATATATTTAAATACCTAGAGCGAAAGGGACAGATGCTAAACCAACCTCAATTTGATCGTAACCATAAAAGGATTGAGCAGAATTTTACATCGAAAATATATGCAAATTTATGCTCTAATAACTGAGTCATAGGATTAAAATTGCGGTTGTAAACGTACCGTGTGCAACCCGCCAACGCCTGTTATGACACGTTTGATGATAGTAATGAAGTCATTTTCAAACCTCAAATTGTTTAATTGGTGTCGAGAAAGTGACATTTTTATGAGGAAATTCAAGACAATGTAATTAACAATGTAATTATTATAATAACTGAGGAATTTTCCTGTTTTATTTTGTGTAATATTATGACAAACTTCATTATTAATCACGGAGATAAATGAGTTAATAAGTTGCTACTGTTACCTATAAAATTCACGGAATTTTTAAACGTTTTCAATAAGTTCTGATTAAAAGTTTACAAATTAGGATTGGGTTGGTTTTTTATATTGTTAGAAGTAATCGGTACGTCAGTACGTATTTTCCGCCAACACTGCCATGCGCCCTTCAACGGATACGTTAGATGTTAGGTCTCTTATACCCGTTAATTTGACTAGCTACAGGGCACTCATCCGAAACACAGATGTACAAATCACTACTATTTCACGGCACGATATAAGTTATTTAAATATTTTTGAATATACGATCTCATAAAAATATATTAATAAAAAAATAATAGGATGTAACAGACTAAGGTATTACTTAGTTTCGTATCAGTAAAGTTTTCGTTAATCCATCAAAATGTCTAACTTTCATCACTCCGTTCTATTGAAAAAAACTAGAGATATATCGAATTAGTCCTCCATCAATTACACCGTTCGCTTACATTCCGGCCACCTTAAAGTAAACGACAAATTATTGATTGATACTATAATGACATCTTAATATAAACTTTGATCATCGCAACCATATAAATTTGAAATGGTCTGCCTTTTTACGTAACGGTGTATTTTAACTGGCTTTGATTTTTTAAATAAATTTTAACAACTGTCTTATTCAGTGCCAAAGTTATTTTTGACGACCCATTTGATGTTGCGGTTTGAGAGGTCGACTGCAACACAAGGGTTCCGGGTTCGATCCCCGGGCAGTACAACAATGTGTGCATGAACATGTCTGTTTTGTAATGGCTGGGGTTTTCTATGTATAATATGTATGTATTTACAAAGAAAAAGTATAGAGTAAGGTTTATCCGTTGTTTTTACCATAATACAGGCTTTACGCTAATTTGGTCTAAATGGCGCGTTGTGCTCGAGTGTGTTTATTGGAACTTTAATCTTAAGTCTAGGAAATAGAGTATGAATTCCACAAGGCCTTTTATGGTATCAAATCTAATCAACCGGAACTCTAAATTAACAAACTATATTGGGCACTTATTAGTTAAGCAAATCTATAGTCTTTTGCGTCATAAACGGACAGACAATAAAGCATACATTGTTTTGATATTTGATTACGGTTAATCATACATATAATGTGGCATAAAGTATCATTGTTCATATGTTGCAGTGTACACAGAAAATAGGTGTTTAAAATAAAATGTGGTAAATTATTTTTATTAATGTTTTATAATTTATGTGACACTATCAGTATGTAACGGCCCAATACAGAGTTCAGGCCGTTCCTTATTATATTAAGTAAATAAATATAAATTAAGTATTAGAAATAGTCTTTTATCGATGAAAAAAGGAATGTAGTGAAGATCCCATTTTGCAAAATGTTTTTGTTTCTAGCTATCAATATGTATACGGCAATTCAAAATTATTTCAAAGTAACCTGCTAACATTTTCATACATCTTTCTATTAAAAAAGCATTTGTGAACTACGTATACATCACCTACTAAAGATAGGTTATTGCTAAAATTACAGCTTTTGGATCCTATCGGACATTGAACTGAACTGTATTTTAACCCGCACTAGAATGGCGTGCCGGGTACAGGTCCAAAACTTCTAAGGTCCTGGGTTAAGGTAAGATGTTGATTTTAAAAAACCTAAATAGATTACAACAATTCAATGTTTGATATGTTTCGTAAGGACCTTAAGCTAATATCGACATAAAGCCGATAAATATTTTTTTAATTATACCATAATATATATTCGTTGTTTGTAATAATATGACCTATGATTGAATGTACATTTAGTAATTGTTATTTTTATTGTTTGACGATGCATGTGAGGGAATAGTCGAGATTCCGGCTACTACACCAAACGTGCCGGGTTCGATTCCCAGGCAATAAAAAATTTTTGTGTTTCAACATGTATGTATGTATAAATGTGTGTAATTTCAAAATTACTAGTTAGATGGCGCTTTGTAACTATTTTTATGTCGTGGATATTTATTTATTATTGAACTGCATGTTCATATCTGCATGTGCAAGTTTTTTGGAAAACCTTTAGATATACCAAAATATATTTAACGAATGGTTAAATGCGGATCTAATATCAAAACACCGAATTCATTATTTATCCGTAACACAGTGCGGCATTCAAACACCACATAGTACGTGATTAAAATAAAGAAACTTAAACGAAAAACAAATTAGTCACAGGCTGAATGTTTGTATTAAATAATTTAGTGTCAGTCTCCAGTTACTCAGTTGTTTAGCTTTGGAGTATTTTCATCGTTGATTTGTAGAAAGTTCCTGACAATTCTGCAAGTATTCAAAATAACTGCTTTTTGTAACAGAATGTATAAATGTTTAGATAGGTTTAAAGATTGAATTGATTGATGAAGTTGTTGTGGGATAACACCGGTTGTAGATAAAACTATTGGGGTAATGGTGACTTTATTATTATTATCATTACAAATATGCATACAACAAAATTAAATAAGAATCTTTTTATACGTAATAGGTCTATATACTAGGTGGTAGGATTCAAACCTGCAAACTGCAGATCGAAAAGCAACAGTCCACACCAATGGGCCATTGACGCTCTACATTATGAGATATTTATATTATTTACGCCAAAATAACTGTGATTTATTTTTAGGATTCAAACATATATATATGTCTGGATGTCTGGCGCAAAATGGGGGAGACCTATGTCCAGCAGTGGACTGCAATAGGTTGAAGAGAAGAAGAAGAAGAAGAAACATATATTATAGGGAACAGTTCTGTTGTTGAAAATTACACTAAGATTTCCACTCCTGCTACATTTCATCTGAGGCTGCAACCAGGTTCATACATCAGACATTATTATTCCGGAGCTTTCGAGGTGTGTTAATACATAATTAAAACCATCAGTGTCCCAATCCTTTAATTATGCTGTCCGTACGAAATGTATGAATAACTTTATCCAGCTCTGCATAGATTATTTATTTGCAGATGCCCATCTTAGGCACGATGGCGTAGCGACAAGCACATTTGGTATAAAATCTCGTAAGTAAACCAGGTTTCGAGCAATGATGTAAAAAGTATGGATTCGTGATATGCCCACAAAACAATCGAAAAAAGTGTTTCGAATGCAGCGACAGCACACATACACATATTTCGAAGGAGCGTACATTTATCTAAACAAAGAGCGTACAACTGTATTCTCTTTGGCGGTTCGTTTTTGTGGCACGGATAGCGTATTNCGCGGAAAGTTTTCTCGAGTGGCGACCGCGTAATGGAAAACGGCGTAGGCCGACCTCCAAAGCTTAGTGTAGTACACCATGTGTGTTTAAACTGGATGTGGTAAATGCATGAACCAACTCCAAGTTATTGGACTGTAACATATAGACGTCTCTCTAATATAGACTGAACATGATACAGAGTGTTTACAGTTACGATTGAAACACGAGAATCTATCTCAAAGACACTACACACGTATTCAGCGGGCATCGAGAACAGAGCACACATCGAGCGATTTAATCGATCATTATCGAGTGCTGTGCAAATCTCATCATAATGGTCTTTGATGCTGCTAATCGGGTGATATTATATGTATCGCTAAATAGAGACGATAAATAGCGTTTGTGCGATACACGTAAAGGCAGATTAACTTGAGCTAGTGTTATCTGTTGCTACTTCGAAGTAATGAAGAATAATCTCGGTTTGGTTGGTCTATATTATATAAAATAGTGTTAAATTTCTGAAAATTGAACAATAATATTCAAATTTTCATACTAGAAGTCGTGTTATTTTGAAAAATGGTTGTGGTTTCTTTACATGGGTTTTTATTGAAACTATATTATAGATAGTATAATTTCCTGGAATCCTGATATATTTGCCTTGTGTTTAGTATCGAAAGATTCTGAGCTTTTAAGTTCACTCGTCACTGCAACTAAGTCCAATTGACACCAGGTTAATACTTTTGCTGCCGACAAATTGCATGTGCAGGTTGGCAGATAACTTTAAATAAACTAATGTTTAAGTTCACTAAAACAAGCATCCCAAGAATTTTTAAATTGTCATAGTTATACCTTGCAAAGCTGAGTCTTAACAAATATCGATATTTTAATAATAAGCATATTCTCCTGGCTAAACTGCTCATTTACAGCAATACAGCACCTTTATGTAGCATCTGGGTGTGTAGTATTGGATGATGACTCTTAGTTAGCTATTAAGGACGTCAAAACCAAACAACTCGTATTCCACGAATACTCATTCAATTTTATAAATAAAGCCACTACATTACGGCGTGACACAGCACGATTACAAAGGTTCTCGTTTAAATTTAACAAAAAATAAAAACAAAGAATGGCAACATTGTTACAGAAGCAATTACAGCGGATTAGGATCTTAATGAGGGGAACGCGTGGTCAGAACCGGCTCAATTACCAACCTAAATATTTTTTTATATTACGTGATCAAAAAATATACAAATTTGTATGGATATGGATTCCAAGTAACTCGAATTTTAAATTCAAGTCATTTGAAATAAAGAATGAATCATCTAAAATTTAATTATAAAGGGTGCTTCTAATAGGAACAATATCGATCAACACTACTTTTCTCTTTGAACGAAGAGTTGAGACAAGTCACTTTTGTCTCTTCAGCTAAGAGCCAAAATTCGTTCATTAATCGATACATGATTTGATAAGCATTTTTTAAATATTGTAAATTCATACTTTTTTGTATTTGTAGATATTAGCAGGAGTAATTTTGTGATAAGGTTATCATCTTTTAGGTATCGAAATGTTGTCATCAATGTCAAAATATTAGTAAGTAGTAAGAAAACTGTTCTAGTAACAAGCTTACCAACACTATTGTACTGAATCTATACTAATATATAAAGCTGAAGAGTTTGTTTGTTTGTTTGAACGCGCTAATCTCAGGAACTACTGGTTTGATTTGAAAAATTCTTTCAGTGTTAGATAGCTTATTTATCGAGGAAGGCTGTAGGCTATATATCATTACGCTACAAGTAATAGAAGCGGAGCAGCAATGAAGAATGTTTCAAAATCGGGGGTATTTTTTCATACTTGGAGCTTCCGCTGCGTACGCTGAGTAACGGTTAAATTCACAAAAGTCATGTATGAGAGTATTGTTTTCCTTTTAAAGGTCTACAAAAAAGTCCGCGACAGCATATGTCTATCTTTTAAGGTTAGCTCACGTAAATATTTATTTGCTAAAAAATTCTGAAATTGACCCCGAAACTTAAAAAGTTGGAGGGAGGGGAAATCCTATGTATAGTGATTAATGAAAGTACCGTGTTATCCCGAATTTAATGCGAGCGAAGCCGCGGGCAAAAGCTAGTATAAAATATATGACAAACATCAAAGCTATTTGAATAATACCTTGCCCATTTTCCCTTATTCCGATACGTCAAAAACTCACCTACTGTACGAATATATCTATTTTTTATCACCACATTTGGTGATATTACGATCGAACTTTCAATAGAGGCCGAAAACTCCCGAGTTCTAAAGGGACATTCCCTTTAATGGGGCCCTTAGTGAAATATTCCCCGGTTTTCCGATACTTTAGTACTAATGTACGGAAATGGATTTTTGTTTTACTACTTTCACCTATTTTCAATATCCTGCGATAGTTTATTTGTGTTAAAGTGTAACATTGTTTACAACAAGGGTGAGGGCTCCTTTTGTTGTCTCCATGTAAAACATGAATCGTATTGATAAATAAATGATAATGTTACAAATAAAAAGTAATCTTTTTAAGTTGTCAACCTATGTACGAACTATATGAATAATGATTGTGCCTTACCAGTTTGTTTTCATGTGTTTTGTGTAAGATAAAATAGAGAAGTAAAATTTGTAATCATTTTAAAATTAAATTCTGTCTCCTACTTATTGCAGTGCTGTTTAAGGGGTCTCATGACTTATGGGAATCAATCTAACCTCACCTGCTCGTGGTTCGTTCTGGTGAATATTGAAGGAGGCTCTGAACGCGCACTAGACCAGTGCGGCAGACAATGATCCCTAATATCTTATTCGGTGTAGATTTGAAGGTCATCTGCGGCTAGGATTGCCAACTATACGGTTTTGAACAGTATTATACTATTTTTCACTAAATTTATTTTTTTAGTATTTCAATGATGCAAACATATTGTTATACTTAAACGCTCAAAAATCAGTAATAAATGCTGAGGACAAAAATAGAGCACCCATTAACTTATAAAAAAATAACTCCTCATTTATATTCATTTCAGTAATAAATTGCTGATTCAAATACTTAATCATCATCATCATCATTACAGCCTAATTATGTCCACTGCTGAACGAAGGCCTCCCCTAATGATTTCCACGCGGACCGATCCCTTGCAGTTGACATCCATCTGCCACCCGCCACCTTAACCAGATCATCCGTCCATCTGGTTAGGGGTCGGCCTACGCTTCGCTTTCCGTTACGTGGACGCCACTCGAGAACCTTTCCGCCCCATCGGCCATCGGTTCTACGCACTATGTGCCCTGCCCACTGCCACTTCAACTTGCTAATCCTCTGGGCTATGTCGGTCACCCTAGTTCTCCTACGGATATCATCGTTTCGGATTTTATCGCGTAGGGAGACACCTAACATAGCCCTCTCCATAGCACGCTGAGCAACCTTGAGTCTATTCAAGAGGCCCTTAGTGAGCGACCACGTTTCGCTTCCGTATGTCATAACTGGCAACACACACTGGTCAAAGACCTTCGTCTTGAGACACTGAGGTATTTTGGACGAAAAGATCTGCCTTAACTTCCCAACGCTGCCCATCCTAATTGATTCGACGAGAAACCTCCTTCTCGAAGTTGGACCTACCCATTTGGACTACCTGTCCCAGGTACACATATTCGTCACAACTTCGAGGACAGAACTTCCAACTGATATCGGTATAGTACGACATGGTATTAGACATGACTTTCGTCTTGTCCATGTTCATTTTAAGACCCACCTGTTGAGAAGCTCCGTCTAGGGTTTCGAGCATAGTGCTTAAATCCTCCATGGATTCTGCCATGACTACTCTATCATCGGCAAATCGAAGATGAGTGATGTACTCGCCATTACGTTGATGCCAAGTCCTTTCCAATCGAGCAGCTTAAACATATCTTCCAACGCAACTGTGAACAGTTTCGGAGATATAACGTCTCCCTGTCTCACTCCTCGGTGCAATTGGATAGGTTGTGTAAGCTCTTCATGTACACGGACTGACATAGTAGCGCTCTCGTACAGACATCTCGATATAGCGAAAGTCAATATGGCACCGTTGGAGGGCCTGAAGCACAGCCCAAGTCTCGATCGAATCAAAGGCTTTCTCATAGTCCACAAACGCCAAGCATAATGGCCGGTTATACTCTCTAGTCTTCTGTATAACCTGCCGCAGCGTATGTATGTGGTCTATGGTGCTGAAGCCTTTGCGGAACCCGGCTTGTTCGGGGGCTGGAAATCATCAAACCTACACGCGAGACGGTTCGTGATGACTCTGGAGAACAACTTGTAAATGTGGCTCAATAGCGTGATGGGTCTATAATTCTTCAGCAAGGTTTTTCGCCTTTTTTGAAGAAAAGCACCACCACGCCATTGCTCCACGCCTCTGGCGTCGCACCCTCACGGATCACGGAATTAAAGAGCTTCTGAAGGGTCTTAAGCACTGGCGTGCCACCTGCTTTCAAAAGTTCTGCGGTAATTCCGTCTTCTCCGGGGGCCTTATTTCGCTTAAGTTGTTTCAGAGCCATCCTAATCTCGCTCAAGGTGACTTCCGGGATATCCTCAGATAAATGTCGGGTTAACTTAGCTCTCGGGTCTTCGGCTAAGCTTGAAGCGGGAATCTGTGTAGCGGTATATAACTCGCTGTAAAACTTCTCAATCTCCCTCAAAATCTCTGGTTTGGATGAGACTACATTTCCACTGTTGGTCTTCAGACTAGTCAGCTGGCTTTGCCCAACAGACATGTTCCTCAAACACTTGGAACCTGTTCCGTTCGATCGCCTCTTTAATACACTTTGTATTAAAGCGACGAATATCGCGTCGCAAGGAGCTGGATATACGTCTATTAGCTGCCGGTATTGTGACGCGTCGTCTGAAGACTGCAGTTTCATCTGTCGTCTTGTCGCCATGAGATCGAGAGTCTGTTGAGATAGTTTATTGGGTCTTAATTTGCGTTGTCCCTTGCAAAACTTAGACCCAACTGTTTGCAGAGTTTCCACTAGCCCGCTATTTATATCGTCCACTGTTACGCAGCTCTCTAGGCATTCAAAGCGATTCTGCAGTTCGAGTTGAAAGCTCTCGGGGTTATTGATTTGAAGCACGTTAGGTCGGAGCGTAGACTTCATCAGGCGAGACCTCTCCAGTTGAACATTAATATTTAACGTGCCTCTTACCATACGGTGATCGCTACCGGTTTTCACCCTGGCGATCACAGAGACGTCGTTAAATATATGTCTTCTGGTGGTCATGATGAAGTCAATCTCATTTCGTGTGGAACCATCGGGACTCAACCAAGTCCACTTCCTCTGCGGCGGCTTCTTGAAAAAAGAGTTCATCATAAAGAGTCCCTCTTTTTCCATGAAATCGGCCAGCCGCTGTCCCCTGGGGTTCCGATGTCCAAATCCATATTGCCCCACTTTCAACTCACAACCACTTCGAATGCCCAGCCTTGCGTTGAAGTCTCCCATAACGACCGTAAAGTGTGTCTTGGAGGTATGCATTGCTCTGCTGATATCATCATACATAACCTCCACTTCATGCGATGAAGTCGTAAACCTGTACACCTTCAGCGCATAGCGCTTGGTGATTCTTAGTACAAGGTACGCTACCCTAGCTGACACACTTTCGATCTTCACGATGTTGTTGATGAGAGACTTATGGACGAGAAACCCGACACCACCCTGGGACATCTGGTCGCCCTCACGGTAGTAAAACAGGTTGCCGGATTGCAGTATTGTGTATCCTCCCCCCTCTTCGGACTTCACACAAACCTATTATGTCCCAATGCAACCTGCCCAACTCCGTTTCCAGCTCTAATAGCTTTTCGTCAGTCCTCAGTGTGCGCGTGTTATATGTTGCCAGTTTTAATTGCCGTCGTTGTTTGATTGGGTAGCCGGATCTCTGCCGGAGATTCTTAGCACCCCTTGCCCCCGTTACCGTGGCCGCTACCGTAGCCCGGAATAGCGGGGCCGCGGGGACTAGGGGCCAATTCTTAACTGCGTCTTTCATAGGGGGTAAATGCCATACTCACCACGTTTGGCAGGCGGGTTTGAGCGCAGAGATACGCAGTACCTAAGTGATGCTGCTGCCAATCACTTGGTGGAAATTTTCCCTCTGTCGCCTTCTACGACACCCTAGGAAGAGTAGGGGTGGTGACAATCGTATTCTACTCTGCCGTCACCACACGGCAAAATACTTAATCATACATAAATAAAATATTGTTCAATTATTAACAATACTGTTTCATATCCATCACAGATCTGAATATATTATTATGTACTTTATTTCTTGTAAAAATAGTTGGTTAACCAGTCGGCGGCGACAGCCGTCATTCCGAAGTAAAAAAGCCACCTTAAACAAAATGTTCTTACTTCACCCTTAAAAAACAGGGTGTTCAGTAGCGGACATTGTGTGGCTGTAGTAGTAGTAAGAACTAAAGTAATTGTTACCTCAGGCGATGACGTCACATCAGAGTGAATCCATTAGACATGTGCATGTAGGCTGTCTGTGCTATTGTATTATTTAAGATTTCTAAAAATACATACGAATGGCTAATTTTCACCCCATGTAGCAGTTTCGACAAAAGTACCATTAGGAAAAAAATACGCTTTGCATAATCTGCTTATTGCATGGGCGGAACATTAATTTAATTCAAAATCATTGTTTCAAATTTGAATAAATAATGGAATAGATGTGTGTATAATTTTTGGCTTCAAAATGACTGAATGAATTCATTTTGCTCGTAGAATTAGTAGTTATTTCATTGTGCAAATAAGGAAGAGCAAAATCGCGCTTAAATGTGTAAGATCTACTAGTGATAAAAAATACAGGAATAAATAAGTCAATAACAATTGCTTTTACACGTGAAGTGTAGGGGTGTAACAGAATATACATAGTAGACGTTGTTGAAGTATCAAAATTATTAGTAGAGTTTAAAGTGCGTTACCATGGATACCTCACATAATGTGATACAATGCAATTAAGGTCATGCTGAGTGTTTGCGGAAAGAAAAAGATTTCCAATGCTTTTAAGTATAAGTTCATTTTCAATGCTTTTAACAAGATGCCTCGAGGTTTCTCGTGTTTAATTTGATTCTTTATGAGGGTTATAAAACTGAGAAGAGTTGTAAAAAGAACCATCATATTAAAAATTCGTTATTCATATTGACTACAAATTGCGTTCCCATTTCGCTGAGTTTACAATTTTCGTCAATAACAAAGTACCTTGAAAACAACATTTCTTAAGAAATGAATTGCTAAGCACGTTGGACACGGATCAAGGACAATAAGAAAGATTACTTACTAGATAGGTAATAAAGGTGTGCTATACTAGTATTATCACCTTATATCTTATATACCTCGTACAACACCCCAGATAATAAGTAATAATATAGTACATTTATGAAATGGGAACACGGCTCGTAGAAAACAGGAATAAAATAATAATGATATTATTTGATACAATTATTTGTGCAGAAAATTAAACTGCACAAATTTTGCATGTACATTACATATAATATCAAGTACCTAAGTAAATTCTTAAGTTTCTAATATAAATGTTTACTCAGATATTAGACAATGTATATTTTATTCGGATGAACCTTTCTAATTGGTCTCAGTTGGTCTTCATAGTTTCCCCTGGCAAGTGGCGAACGTAGATCTCTCGTAAATAAATGGTTCTCAGCCTAGACAAATATTGTATTTTGCATTTAAAAATACATACATTCTACACAGAGGTTCGTCAAAGAAATCTAAATTCTTCTAGTATTGGTAAAAAGAACTATCACTTCAAATATATTACTCAGCCCTCCAAATTTATTTTGTTCATTGATTCATGGTCTGTATTGTATTGCATAAACTTCAAGCAAAACTTTTTCTATAAGAAATGGAATTACAAGCTCTTTAGATACATTTTTTGCACGCTTCGGGAAGCAGAAAACACACAAAATAAGTGGTCTCGTTTAGATATTGTTTGCTCACTTTTCCCTCTCGCGGATATAAGCATTTTTCCGGGTTGTAAGCAAGCAAAATATTGGCTCGGAGACAAATGCCAGGGGCGTCAGTTAAATTAAACGTTTTGAAGAAAAATCTCTTTAGAGAACATAATATATCACGACGAAAAATACGAGAATAAAATAACAGTTATTTTGTGCGAAATTATTATTACAATGGTTGAATTCTCGAAGCGATAATTCCAATTAGGCGTTCCTCCGAGTTATTCGAGCTTCGATTCGATATTATAATAATGAGAAATTAATAATTCTGTAAAGTTATATTTGTTTTTTTTTATTAATAAAATTACATCTACAGACTCATGGTCCGCACTCTTTTTAGTTTAAGATTATTTTGTAATTTAATTATTATAATATTATGTTAGTGCTCCGCGCATGGGGCAAAAGAATTGGTTAAAGGGGGAATGGGATAAGAATTAAAATAACTAAATATTTACATTAGGTAAAGTAGGGAGGTGAATAATATAGAATAAAGGGAATAAATAACATCATAAATACTCTCTCTCTCTCTGTTTATATTTATTGTTATTTATAGTTATATTTGTTTGTTTTGTCTATAAATTAGATTGCACCAGATTATATATAATCACAACCTAAACGTTCGTAAAAGTGTCCACACATCATACATTTTATAGGCTACGGTAGTGTAGAATAATTTTCATGTATAAATATAAAATTTCGTATTGTAAAAATTATCAAAATTATATTACGAATAAAATGATACGCTTAGCGTACCCTTTATAATAATAGACATGTTTCTTCTTGCACAAGAGAGAAATCTATATAACAAAACACTCTACAAACAAACAACAAAAATTGTGTCTGTATTATGAAAGACACTCATCAAAAAAGAAAATTGTAATTCGTGTTCTATATGCTGCAGTTATAAATTCTATTAAATATCTCCAAATGAGCAAAGAGGCAACGTAGTGTAAAAAAAAATCTACATAGTAAGTCCATCACCATATCAACAATATGATAGATCACATCCCCCTAGGTTGTCATAAACGTGTAAGTAATAAAATGTTGAGAAGGAACGACGTTATACGGACTCTGTTTTACGATGAAATGAAAAATAAACAAAGAAAAGCAAAGTCTTAGTATACCGCAGAGATACGGATTCTCGTAAAGCAAAATGAAATTTTCAAAATTAATCCACGTGGAAAACGATTTGATCCAATGTAATATCCCTATAATATTTACGAATGGAAACCAAACTGCTTTCTATTACTGAACTTTAAATGTTTAGACGATAGTAACACTGGTTCGAATGTTACATTTCATAACTTAAGTACAGATTTATGCAGTTTTTAAGAATGTAGACACTGCTTAATATTTTCTTTACTTTAAGAGCTCATTAAGACAAATATGCAATCTTTAGCTGGGAATAACAGTTCTTTCAGTATAGAGTTATCTCGCCACATACTAATGTGCTTTCCAATTTTTGAAATTATATAGGTTATCCGACGCTCTTACGGTAAAGGAAAAAATCGTGAGGAAACCTGCGCACGCCTGCGAAGAGATTCAAAGGTTGTGCGTGAAGTCGGCTAATCCGCACTGGGCCCGCGTGGACGACTAAGGCATATACACTCTTGAAGGGTAGGCTCGTACTCCTCGGTGAGAACGATTAATGAGCTGATGATGACGATGAAGGAAATTCATGTCATGACCATCATTAAAGTCCAATATATTGTCTACTACTGAACGAAGGCTTCCCCTTATGATTGCCTCGCGGACCGATCCTTAGCAGTTGACATTCATTATGAACGTCAAAAAGAATACAAAAACACATACATTTAAATACCAAAGTAAAGCACAATAATGAACTTTGATACTTGGAAAAAAGCGCTTCGGCGTTTTGGCCTTTGAAAAAGAAGCACCCAAGAAAACTCAATGTGCCCTGCCTACTGCCACTTCAACTTGTTAATCCTATGGGCTATGTCAGTCACTCCAGTTCTCTTAAAGATATACTCGATCGGAATTCTATTGCGTAGAGAAACACCTAATTTAGCCCTCTCCATGGCACGTTGAGCAAACTTAAATAAATATTTCAAGTGAAATAAATATGCGACACTTATACCCAGTCGTGGACTGAAAAAACAAACTGGTTTCTAGAAAAAAAAATGAAGATAGGTATAATATTATTCTATTGCAGACTAAATGAAGATACTTTAAAATAATAAACATAAACGAAAGTAACGGTAAAACCCAAAACCAGCATGTAAATATGTACAAGTTTACAAAAAATAAATATAACGAAAAATATAGAGAAAAAGGTAAAAATTAGTAACTTCTCAATTAATTTTAACAATAACATAAACGCCAAAATATAACATACGAGTAAGAACGCAAATTCCATGCCAGTACAGCGGTTTGGTTTCTAAACAAACCGACAGCTTTATTATTGAATCGTCTTCCCAGAATAATTTATGGCAGCGTCGATTCCCCTTTAAACCATGCGTGGGAAATACTTCAAAGACTCACTTGCTGGATTGTTTACAAGAGTACCCTGATAGGACGTGATGTATAAGCGCTTTGCGACAAAAAGTCCCGTTTGGACCGCAAAATTGCAAACATAAGCGCTTTTGGCAGTTGACAGGAAACTCACGCAAGTGTTATTAATTACGAATCCCAATTAGCAGTTGGTGAATAGCAAATACTTCAATGCTCATATTTAATTACATTTAGGACGTGTGCTCACAAGTAATTTAAAATATTTCCAGAATGTTTTGTACCTATAACAAAAAATAATATTCTGACGCAAGGAAAATAAGGAGAGTTGCTAACTTCTTTTATAGCAATTATACACGTTGATTTAGTATCTAAATATCACAAATGGAGGCTCCACATTTTAAAATCTATGACTTTATGTTAATACGAACATAATACACAGGTTTCCGTACGATGTTTTCCTTCATCGTAAGAGCGTCGGATAAACGCATTATACAATGTTAAATTGAAATGAGACATTGGTACTTGGCAAGATTTGAACCTGCACACTCCAGATCAAAAGGCAACAGTCCATATCAATGTACCATCGACGATCTAAATATCTCTTGTAAAATGTTTTAACATCTGAGATTCTATGAATTATATCCTTTTATCATGTCAAATCAATACATAAACATTTACTCCACTGCTATTGTAAATTGCTAAGCAACGAACAATTTTCTTTATATAAAATCTACCTAATATAGAATTTAATTCAGAAATTCTTAGAAGCGACCTTTGAGTAATGATAGTTATTGTATTACCAATTTATTCACAAATAAAGGTAGAACAGAATATCTTTGGTTTAGGAAAATTGCTACAGTCGTATGATTTATATTTGAGATATTATGTGGTTTTAATATGATAGACCATACACATTTTTTGGACGATCTTCTAATATATAGGGATACTAAGTCCCTACCTAGTATCCCAAAGACACGCGGCAGGTGTATTTGTGTTTAATAATAATATATACATACATGTATAATATGTGTATGTATTTCTTTATGTGGAAATTTACTTAGGTGGGTACTTAATCGATATTACTTATCTGTCACTTTGGTATGTATAGATAGGACTTTTACCTTTTTTCTGCCGCACACATAAAACAGATACGAGTACCATTGATTGTACATTGTTTCTAAAACTGTTGCTTTTAAATTATCGATGTAAATTAATTCCTATATCTGTCTGCAACTCTTTGCAGTCCATGGCTGAACGTCAGTCTCCCCCATTTTGCGTCAGATATTCCGGTCCTCTGCTTTTCTCAGCCAGCACACACCTGCGACCTTTCGATAGTCCATCGGAAAGGAGGGCGTCCTACGCTAAACTTACCAAGATGCGGTCACCACTCCAGTACTCGTCTGCTCCAACGGCCATCGTTTCTGCGACATACGCAAGCAGTCCACTGCAACTTCAACTTGCTGATCCGGTGGATTAAAGTCGGTAAATTTAGTTGACTTACGGATAAAATAATTTAATTTATTTTTCAATATAAACGGTTTTTGCGAAAATAATAGTACCGGCCCAAAACAAATCTATCTAAATCTGTCCACCCATTTCAAAATGCACCCGGAACAAACAGACAGACGACCGACAGAGAAAAAATTGTTATAGTAATCTCTGAAACGGGTAGGTGGATTTGGATGGTACATTTTATGGTAGGTAGCTGATGTAATAAGGAAAAACATAGCTTCTTTTATTTTAGAAATTACTTTTGTTTTTGGTGTAGCGGTTGAGAGGTCGGCTGCAACATCAAGGGTTCCGGGTTCGATCCCGGGCGTTACAAACATTTGTGTGCATGAACATGTCTGTTTGTAATGGTCTGGGTGTTCTATATGTATAGTATGTATGTATTTACAAAAAAAAAATGTGTATAAATACTTATAACATACGTTTATCCATTATTTAGGACCTATAATACAGGCTTCACGCTTATCTTGGGGCTAGATGGCGCTGTGTGAATGTCAGTGAATATTTATTCATTATTATTTTAATCTTATAACGCGGGGAAAAGCTTATTGAAATATATCTAATACCTATCAATAAGGTATTTCACACCTATTTAAGGCATGATTTCAGTTCAGAAACACACAAGTAAAACAACTCACATGATATTTCATAGTTGAGCTATCTCGATAAACATGTAATGAGTAACATGTAATGCCAATACCAAGCTATAATTACCCTGATACAATTGATCTAAGATCGCTGAGTAGAGCCGACCGAATATATTGACCGATTGAGTGATTGATCTAATTTGTAACCACTCAGCCTTCAGTTCGTGTGACTAAAGTAATGTCATAGTGATTAATTGTTATCGCATTGAATTGTAATTTGACCTAATCATAACGTATCCTATAAATTCTAACTAAATTAAACATACACTTAATGAAATCATCGCCATGATTGAACTGATTATAATTGAACAAAATGTTATAAAATAAATATATCACCAGTAATCGCAGGGATTTTGAGTTTTTACGCAAAATAAGTGATACAAATAGATAAATCGCTAAACAGGATGTTTTGGGATATTTTAGTATTTTTTCATTTAATTTATTTTACTAAGCTTGCCTAGGCGAGATCGGCGAAAGACCATGTCGTTGGCACACTTTTACTAGAGCCGTTATTAAATAACGAAATTCCAATAATTTGTAAACTATGAACTTGTCATTTTTTTCATTTTTATTCCTTTTACATAAAAAAACTTTATATTTTAAACCTAGCGCCGTGTTACTGTGTAACGTAGAAGTTCCAAACAGATTGAATATCCAACGAGAGCGGAAAGACCTCCAACAAAGTTATCAAAACTTTTGCTAGCAAAAATGTTTTGAACCTTTCCTTATTAAGTTCACAAAACGTTAAAATGTTCATCTTGATTTATTGAATGGATTACGGTTCTAAACTGAAACTTTATGTCAGTGATCATACTCAGGCATATGTTTAAAATCAATTTGCATATCACTGTCGAAATTTATCATAAAACTCAGAATTAATCAATCAGGGTAAAGCCTTCCCACAATGGCTATGCAGAAATTGAGTTATTACTATACTCAGATTAGATAAGAAGAGCACGATTTTTTTTTAGTTGCTTGTCAAAACCTTACAGCAGTTCATAGAAATATATTAGCAAAGTTTGAACAGTGTAGTGCTATAGTTTCGCAGAAAAAGGGTGTGACATACGGATTGGCAGACAGACATGATGAATCTATAAGGTTTACGCTTTTTGCCATTTGGCTACGGAACCCTAAAAACTTATGATGACAAAAAATTCTTAACTATTCAATCTACATCTCCTGGACTTGTGAAACGAACTAGTTAGTTTATTACCTATTTCCTATTGTATATATTTTAATTCTTTTATTTTAAGCTTTTTGTTGTTTGAATTAAATTAAATTTCCTTGCCTTTTCATTTCATCCTTATTTCTTAGATTTCTATTTCGGGTACTGTTTCTTTTTTGGTAATATGTTTAGGCGCATACTACCTTTGGAGCGCCAGGAATCCAGACAAATGGGAAATTTATAGTTTGTGTAACTTTACGGCATCTCTGTAGACCAAATGCATAAGAAAATAAAAATGCTAGATTTTTGTATCATTTTTTACAAAATATGTCAGAATTATTGAAGCTCGGAAGCACTATTCCCGAAATAATAAATAAAAATAATAAAAAAAAAATTAAACAAAGGAGTAGAGTCTCGTAAATGAGCGTTAAGGGTAATTTGACTTTGGACAACTACGAACATCGTTTAGTTCTAATATACGTCCGAACTTTTTTTTTCTAGACGTATAAATTGAATTTACTGGTAAAAAAAATAATAAAAAACTCTGATGCAATAGTTTTTCTATTATTTACAGTACACTTCTAGCCAACAATATCCTTAGAAGTCAGAAATTTACAAGCATAGGAATAATTTATGACAAACCTTGAAACTGAATACAAACCATCCATGACATGAGAATACAGTTTTCCGGAACCGTCGATTCTTACGCACAGATTTGACACGAACTCGCGTGAGTTATGTCACGCTCACACCCGACCAATAGTTATGAATGTGCCTTTGACACAGATAAAATTGATGGGCACTAACAAAGTTTCACGCCGAAACTTGGGGGTGAATTTTCCTAAGTGAACGTTACCTATGTCAATATATCCCGTAATATATTTCCGTCGATGTTCAATTCCAAGGTTTAGATAATCCACTCGGCCGTGATGATAGTGGAATGGTTATTTTATTGCGTTCCTTTTTTGTAGCCAATATGTAAATTATATTCTGTAGTTTCGTAAGATACCTACATCTTTTGAACCTGAATCAGCCACACGTATATATTGTCGATCCTTTCAAATAGCGAACAAGAACTACATTAAGAGATCTGATGAATAATTTGGAGGTCAGGGCAAGGGATAAAAATTACGTATTCTGCTGTTTATACATAAGGGATATAACACAAGTTTTCTTTTAGAAGTTTCAATCTTGAGTAGACCCACACCTCCGTCAAGATTCATCGTTTTCTTTTCCATTTTATCAATATCATGGCTTACTCCTTTGAGAATAAAGAAAGACGGGAATGTAACAATATTTTGAGTGCACGTTTACCAAGATTATTTTGGGCTTAGCATCATTGATTTTGCCTCTGGGAATATAGGGAGCAGGAAGGGGAAATGTTGGGCATCCGGTAACCATATTTACTCATTAAGATAACTGAATATAATTGTTTTCTGCAAGGCCGTGGTGTCACCGTCCAGCCGACTCATTTGTGCCGAAGCATGGTTTTCCCACACTAAGTTCTCCTCGCTGGGCAGTCCGGTTAAAAATACGAGTGTCTTTAATAATAGTAATGAAAATAATTTATTTCCTTTCGCAAAATAGCGCTCACTCCATTTTTAACAATATTGGACAAAATAATATAAATCAGTTATTAAGTTAGAGACGTGCAGCTGTACTGACTGAGAATTAACATTATAGTAACCTTAATAAGGTTTAGTTAAATGAGAGAGTGCTACCACTTGTTCTCTACTAAATGGGTTATTCCTAGCTTCATTTCACAGTTAATAAAAGTCATATAAAACAACAATGATAATTTATTTCACCTATAAAGTTGCACATTCAATTTTATTATCTGATTACGAGGACAAGATCAAACACGAATACTTGCAACACCAACTCTGCTGAAAGTTTCCATGATTCTGGAACAAACGTATTTAAAAAAAATAGGTTTAATAATTATTTGTAGGATCATGGGGTTACCGCCATCTCTTAAAATATTACTTCGTCTTTTCTGGTACAGAAATGCTGACGTATCATCAAAATAATACCGTTTTTAAAGTTTGTAATACAGATCGCTGCAAAACCAGCTGGTATCCTAAACGCATTCATTGTAATTTGGATAATACCTTATTCAATATTCTTTTATGTCTAGTAGCTAGTGCCTTAGAATAACCATGCTGGAGAAAGTACAATATGTCATCATCATTAGCCCATTAAACGTCCCCAAGGGGCACGAGCCTACTCGTATAGGGTGATACGATACAATATGTGGCTTTTACTAAATATTTATGTTGGATTTGAACCGACAATCAATTCAATTCGCCTTAACAAAATCCCCAGACCAGAGAGATCTTTTATTTTGTGTTTACGTATGTGAACTCCTTCGAATTACTGTTCGTACAGTATACATTCAATAGTTAAGTTTTATGCATAATGTTTGATCTATTTACAAAATGTCTATAAGTATTACATTTATTGCACTAGGTATTCAATCGGTACAAAATCCAGAAATATATTTATACACGAAATAGATTTTGAACTCACTGCTCTCAACGGAGTCAGGCATAATCATGCTGTGCATTTCGGAGTCCCTCAGGAATATGTAATCTGCTTTGAAGCCAGTGGCGTCCAATCGGTCATTAGACTTAAAGGTGACTCTAAGAAAGTTCTTTTCAGAGGTGACTCTCAGCTCCCTTAACTGACCGCAATGTCGACTGCTATCAGCTTCTATCATCTGACTTGAAAACTGTACGTAGTCACTAGCCGATACGGCTTCGCATCTGGAACAAATATGTCAGTCAAGATGGCGTCTGTCGTTAAAGAGCTCGTTAACTCTTTTATGATTGCGGTTAATGTTCGGTAGTAACGTGTTAACTGACATCTTAATGGTACCTATGTCAATCGGAAGGCGAAGTATTTATGATACTTTTTAAAACTATCCTTTATCTTTAAAAAGTTTGTTATATAAAACTTAAATCTATTTATGACGTAACATTACGATGGTTATTAACACGAACAAGAATTAATATGGCATTTATTTCAATATCCCATAGCGTACAGCGTGTAGTATTCAATCATTCATAGTCATGACATGACCGCAATCTATATATCAACAAATATAGTTTCACTTAATAAATTATATCTATAGTCAAGCACATTAAATAAACAAATGCAAGTGTTATGGCTAGACCCGTACTATATCGTGATTGAAAATAGAATACCAATTTTCTGAGTGCTTCGTTTTCTATTAATAATGCTCACCGGCCACATGCCCAATTCACTTTCAAAGCTCGTGTATATAGTTATTTGCTCGTTGAGTGAACACAGTATTCCTAGCTCTCTCTGTTCAAATACTGTAATTGTTTGAATGACATCGGTCACAGAAATATAACGAAAAATATTATTTTAAAACAAGTGATAACGGATCATTGTGAAAATTTTGCTCTCCAAACAAAAACTTTAGGTATTCAATCGATTTTTAAATTACCACATCCGGGATAAAACCACAATATATTATACAAGTGCAATATTATCATATTAAACAATTGCATCTAATTCAGGTCGAAGTTTAAAAACAATTCCCGATACCTTCTAATGTCAGACGAGATTTAAACCCACATTATTGAAAAGTACCATACAAACGTATGGTTTTCAACAGTCAAACTTCTGGTGATATATCATGTGAACACGTAGTGATCGTGGACACTTAAATAGATTTTTTGCGGAACAATATTCTCTCTCTTCAACCTATCGCAGTCCACTGCTGGACATAGGTCTACCCATTTACGCCAGACATCCGGTCCTCTGCTTTTCTCATCCAGCTTCCTCCAGCGACCTTTCGAAAGTCGTCGGTCCATCGGGCCGGAGGGCGTCCTACGCTACGCTTGCCAAGACGCGGTCTCCACTCCAGAACTCGTCTGCTCCAACGGCCATCGATTCTGCGACATACGTGACCAGCCCACAATATTACAGGAAATAAATTGGATTTTTTTTTCATAAAAAAACCATTGTTAATATAAGATATTTTAAACCTCATGTCATATAATTTTAAAGAATAACAATGAAATATATCCTTAAAAAATGATTCCCCCAAGCAAACCCAACATGAATAATGTATCTCATTCTTGTATTTGCTTACTTAAGCTAGCGTAATGGAAACGCTAAATCGCATACGGCAACGGCGAACACCAAACGTCAGATCCGGTTTCATTACACAACCATTACATAGTGACGAGAAAACACATTGCCACCGTGACAGTGACAAATGTCCCTGAAAGTACCTAATTCATACTCAACTTCTCTCGGAAACTATATTAGTTGTGATATTAAAATTAAAGCACCTGCGAATTACATGACGGGATTTCGGTAGCGAGATTCCTGTATCAAATTTGAGGCATGAATTTGTTATTTTAGGTTTGCATGATCATTCTATAGTTTACTGAATTTGGTGTCGATATAATATCTTTTTTTCTGTAGGTAAAATAAAAAGTATGATACTTATTGGGTGGTTCGGATCAATCGGGTGGTCGATTGTGCCAAATAATCTTAGTTTCTTCGATTACAGACTTAACTCTTTCTCTTCAACCTATTGCAGTCCACTGTTATATTACTGACATAGGTCTCCCCCATTTTGCGCCAGATATCCTGCTCCTCTGCTTTCCTCATCCAGCCACCACCAGCGACCTTTCGCAAGTCGTCGGTCCATCGGGCCGATGGGTGTCCTACGCTATACTACGCTTGCCTAACCTAACCTAGCCCTTTAAACAACAGGAATCCAGACACAATAAAAAAAATATCCTTTCTGACACATTTAGGTGTCATTGACGTTCAAGGAATTAATTAAAATACAAGTTGTACCTGTTTTTATTGTATAAATGTTTAAACCAGCTACGAAAATAAATATTATCTGGAAAATGTAGAAAAGAGGATCGAGCTGGGGATCAAACAATGAAACGATACCAATTCATAAAATTATTGCAAAAGTAACTAGTATCTCTAGGAGAGACAAAAAAAATTGACCATTTTAGGTAAAGAGATTATAGATTTTATTTAGCCTATTGAAGAAACAAGGTGATTGGTATAAATATTGTTACCTAGGAAAAAAACAGCCTTACGTATGCATTGCTTAACTATTAACAACGAATAGACTATAATATGATAATCAAATAAAAAGTTATTGGCTAACAGCAGATTTAAAAGTATCCAAGATGATAGTTTAGTAAGTACTTTGGGTAGGTTTAAAAAAATACTTACAAATCAGACCTACTTTTTAGAAAAAGAAAATTCTACCTACCATAAATACTTGTCTAAAGTTAACTTCTGAAGTTACAAAGTAGTTCATAATCCAAAAACTGCCGATTTTGTACTTAAAATTTACTTAATGGGACAAACTAAGCTAGAGTTACACGGATAGAACATACTGAAAATGCTTAGTTGCAGTTCCGAACAACAAGAAAGTTTATCATTGATTCTGCTCATTCGTAAGATTGTCTATGCTTGTTAAATTTGATAGTTCAGTAGGCAAATGAACTACGAATTGGTGGTGAAATTCCATTTATTAATGGGCTTATTGTTCGGGACTTTGCTAGCTGTAGGGATTCTGAATTTAAATAAATTAGCCAGATAGTGTTCATACTCGTATTTTATAGCTATTAGCTTGGGAAGAGCAAAAAGTGACGATATTTTGTCACTATTTTCAGTTATTTTGCAATATTTTTTTCTGTTATTTGTCTGACTTATTAACCTATAATGTAACAAATAAGTTCAAAAAATTCCCCATTCCCTCATATTCTTATAAATTATAATTTGAAATAGAAACCGCTGCCTAGTTACTATCAAATGCAATATCTGTTTATTTGGTAGTATTATTTTTTATGATTTCTTTTGGGTTTATCATTTTTATTTGAGCAAATGAAATGACCTGTCATTAATTGATTATATAGTTCACGTCGTTTGTTTTTCAGACAGTTTCTCATTGGTCAGCAGGATATACCACGGACTAATTATACATTTATTTTATTCATATGAATAAGTAAACTATCAATACACATTCTTCAACTTACGGTAAAACACCTTCTATGTCGAAATGTGTGAAGTGAAGATGCACTTTCTCGTTCTCGAGGCCGTAGAAGAAGTAGTTACACTCCGTATCCCGCGGGTAGAGGCCGGGATAGTTCGGTGACGTCACAACACCTCGAGCCCTCTCACTGCTATTGTATACGAAGGCACATGGAAATTCTAAAAGTTGGTTCCCAGTTGTGATACCATAATCTGAAAATAATTCTTACATTAACTTTAACACATGCATTCTAGCGACTTTTGCTGACTATTCATTCTGTGGTGGTGCCTTAAGAAAAGTTTGCAGGGATAATAGAGAGTCTTATTTAATTTTACCCTAAACTGAGTTGGGCATGAATGAGGACAAGATCAAAGTTATAACATCGACCACATCTTCGACACAGAATTCTGATGTGAATGGAATGTTACATGGTCTCACAAAAAACCAACGTGAAACGACACTTTCGTTGCAAAAGAAATGAAAGGAAATTATCGGAGGAATGATACCCCAGTCGTATACTCAAATTTCCCTATCCTTTTCCACTCTTCTTTAATCTTCTGTACGCTAATGACATCTTGAGGCGTCAAAAGCAATATATTTTCTATTGGGTTTGGATGCCTGCCGTTCAAAATGTTAACATTAGGTCAACTGTTAGCTTGCTTGCTTACTTAAAGAAAGATACGTCCTTATTTAGCTGAAGACAAAAATGGGAAATCCTCTAAACATAAGAGGTACTTTTGCAATATGCCAAAGGTTTTTGTAATAGTAATCACATGTTATATTTTTGGTAACGGATACGGGACAAATAATAACATTTGAATAAGAGAAAATATTAAATTTTACATAGACGCTAAATTGAACACAAATACGGTCGTCATATAATAAAATGGGTCCTCAATGGAATGAGTTCCTTAATTAAAAATTTAGACTAACAAATTCTTATTTAAGCTACTATAAAACGCATTCGTACATACCAACATAAAAAGGATACCCCGGAGACCTAAAAATCTATATTTAATCTGACCGATGTTAATCCAGACGGAAATTTAATTTCTCGTTTTTACGTAGGAATACATTTTGAAATCCTTTGAGATTTATGCTCTCAATGCGACACGATTATATTATTAAAAGGGATGCCAGGTTATGCGTAGTCTGACGGATGGTATAATCAGGGCTGTCAACTTACAAACACCGTAAATAAATTTAAACTCCTTTTATGACATATGGGCTTAATCTCGTCCTCGTATGATATAATATAAACAAATATGATGTACCATCTCTATTATAATTCATGTTTTTTTTTGTTAATTAGTACAATATATTATATCGAATACAGAGTAGCTTCCAATTTTCAAAATGTCTCTCTATTATAACATGCCATGCCAATACTGAAACTTTATTTCTTATCAAGGTGGGACAAAAATAACTTAATATTAAAAATCACCTTTTGTTCTTTTAAATGCAAATGTTTTACCATTTACCACTTCAGGGGTCGCTCATTAAGGACCTCTTAAATAGGTTCAAGAGTGTTCAGCGTACTATGGGATGGCTACGTCAGGTGTTTCCCTACGCGGTAAGATCCGAAACGAAGATACCTGTACAAGAACTAGAGTGACCGATCCACCCTATACGCATTAGCAAGTTGAAGTAGCAGTGGGCAGAGTACATAGTGCGTAGAACCAATGGTCGATGGAGAGGAAACTTTATCGTGTGGCGTCCACGTAACGGAAAACGAATTGTATGCCGACCCCCAACGGGATAAACGTATGACCTGGTTAAGGTGGCGGGTAGCAGATGGATGTCAACTACTAGGGATCGGTGTGCGTGGAAATTTGTTCAGCAGTGTACTTAATAGGCTGAAATGATGATGATGATGATCACAACCGTTTTTCTATATGTTTTTTATTGTACCATCCCTGGTTAGCTAGTCCGATGAAACTTCAAAGCAAATTATTAAATACCTGGCCATGTAGCGGACTAAAATCAAATTATAAAATAAGAGAGAGCCATGTTGGAGCTTTTCAAACAACAAAATGTAATGATCATGCCTCCAAGCTAAAAAGAGGTCCTTGTGTTATTTTTTTCTTCATAGGCTTGTAAACAATTATCTTTATTAGACAAATGTTGTATTTTATTCATAATAAAACCGCACCAGGGGGCGTTATCGTTACTTACTTGTAACACACTTAGGTTAACTATAAAATAACCATTCTATATGTGTGAATTCTATATATGCATACCTTTCACTGTGTGTGTGTATCAAGAAACCCGTACTCGTAAATGACAGAGATTTGTACAAACAAACCACTAAACCGGTTGATCGTCCACCGGATTTCAAATTAAAAGTTGAAATTGGGTATTTAAATAAAAAAAAATCCCAGATATAAAATGATTAACACAAAAGAAGTAACCCTAAATGTTCCTAAGCGTAGTATTTAAAAGACAGACAAAATTTTCATTGCGAGCACAACTGAAAATTACAAAAAAAAATATTTTCATCTACGTTTGATGACAAAATTCAAAATTTCATTCAAAATCAAGATCTCTTATTATCAAAATTTAGGATAATATTAAAAAAAAATTAGTTGATCAGTGTGATTGTTTTATTTTTATGGAAAAAGAAGCAATTGATATATTTTTTTGTTTTGCCTCACTAAGATGTACTTGTACACGCGCCTCGCTTTTACAATACGAAACACTTTCTAATTGTTTATTTCTTGGGAACAATCTAACCCAAGCTTGTAAAATTAAAACAAACGTTGCTGTAACTTGCATCAAATAAATATATTTGATTCATTTTTGATCACATTACACAAATACATCCTCCGAAAACTTACCTTCAACAAAAGAATAAGATATCTTAAATCCTCTACTATGTCTCGAGGAGAACATTCCCCGAAACTCAATCGACAGCTTTGGTCCATTCGACATTATTGGCTTAGGTGTTTCGCTGCCACAAAACGATACCATTTTCTCGAGTCGACCGTCTACATATAAAAATACGTCTAATGAATCCATACTCTCGCAGCTGAAACAAAACTTTGTGTGAAAGAACTATGTTACACACAATCTTGAAGAAAACTTGTAAGCTCAGTAGCACAATAGTTAACAATGATATAAGAAAAATTAGATTTCTGACGCAAATAATAATACAGATGCAGTATCGGAACACAGTACATAGAGATCATAGAATACATGATATTGTTATTAACAAAGATTTTCAGATGCGAAGCATAAAGACACAACGTTCAGTGTTACATGTCTTCTAATTCGTTATAGCAACATAAAAACAAATTAACAAATGGAAAGATGTACAGATTTATTAAAATTTTTTTTTTAGGTTTTGGTCCATATTATATTCTTACATTCTAAACCACCGAAAGCAAATGCAAATTTGAGTGTTAATGTTGTGTGTAACTTACTCGATAATATTCTCTGTTACCCTCTGCAGGCTGAAGTCTTCAAAGACAAGCCTGACCCGTTCCCTTCCACGGGCCAGAAAGTCGTAATGACACTGCGTCTTCTGCAAATATGGCGACGGGTACAAGGGTGACGTCACTTTCCCGCTTTTGCTCTTATCGCTGCTGAATACTTGATCGCAGGACGAGGCTGAAACGGTCCGTGTCACTTAACTTGTGCCCGCTTTCAATTTTTATTAAGTCCCATCGCTCTTAGGGTTGCGAAATTATTTTGTATATATGAGCAAATACTTTTGGTAACCTATGAAAATTTTATTCCAAGTAGTTAAAACCACCGAACGAGACATAAATATTTTATATTTAGCATTAATGAAGATATTATTTTACTTTATTTATTAGATTTAGTAACTCGTCAGTGTTAGCTTATAGTAGATTCTTCTCTGATTAATTGCAAATATAAATGTTGAGTCAGAACTTAATAATGAAACTGGGATATTTCGTCGTGTGGTCACTTTCCTTTATATACTTATAGTATCATCTCCTATTTGTATACAAGATATTTAACAACGGTTTTTTAAATTCGTACGAAGTATTATTACACGATTAAAATTGATGTCCATTCCATTCATTTTTCATATCGTCTCTTTTTTAATTATGGTACTATTAAAAGTACCAAAAATATTTGGTGCTTTTATGTATATGGCTTATAGAAAGGCGTTCATTAAGGCTTAATTTATTCATATTTGTAATCACACTTACAATAGAATATAATGATAGTGTAAGCATGACAACGGATGAAATTTGCATTAAATAAGTTTCTGAACATTATTATTGTACTCAGACAAAATAATTAACAAAGCGTTTTTGTTGCTAGAAATGGGAAACTTCTCTATAAAAATAATAAGCCTTAGATGAAACCCGTATTTTCACGTAATCATTGTGACAACCCTGATAACATAGATCGTGAGCAGTGTTAGAAATGGTGGACTTATTCAATAAATAATGTGACTTGGAACTTTTATTGATGGACGCCGCTAGTTCAGTAATCAGATATAGTGTTGTGATGAATTTTAATCTTGGGTTGAATTGGTTTTAAATTTCTTTCAAAAATTATATACTTACAAACATTTCTCCCTGCCATATTAGTTCATTCATTCATCAATCCACAATCATAAATTGTTATAGTTAACGTTTGACTTTTCTTGGTATTGAAACATGATTCTAATATGCTAAGCCAGATAATCAAATATATGAAGTTTCTGTCCATGTTATTACTTCATTTATATAAAGCAGCGTTGCACAATTATTATACTGTACCTTCAGTGACTTGTAGAGTTTTCATTAAAAACCTTTAAAAGGTGATTTATTTATTTTACTTTGAGAAAAATTGGCCTATATAGGCGACCAAATACCTGTTCCTTACTATAAAACCCAAATAAATAAAAACTTATCTATATGTGGCATGAAATGTTTGTAATAATATGTATTCATTCAGATAATTCCCTTTCGTTATAATTAAAATACAATTGCTAAGTTTAACTTAAGTTTAAAGAGTGATGTATCATTGCTGCTCAATACATTATGCCAAGTTTTACCTACGTCTTAAAACTCTTAGCTATATCCATTGAACTTAGTAACAAATTCCCATTCATCTCAATTCTGAAGTTTTAGAAATAAATCTTAACTTTGCTAAAACTGTGCATCTATTTTCACAATAACAATAAAAAATAAATACGAAGCTCTCATATAATTTATTTATAAACTGAGACAGACAACAAAACCAAACTGTTTTAAGATTTTTAAAGCTGACTTTTAAAATTACCATAAACTTTCAGTGCCAAGTTTCACGCCGAATTTCATAGGCGTTTGCACTTTAGTAAATTTGCTAAAATGCAATTCGGAATTTTCTAAAGCCAAATCCGGATTTTAGAGTAAATAAAATTACAATAACTTACTAGCTGCGCTGACGGCTGGTCCCAAACCGGATATTGGCTCGGTCGTGCTGGCCTTTTTAATATCAGAATCTGTTGCAAAGGAAACAAGTTAATACAAGAAATTGATGTTTTTCGTGATTCAAGAATACAATATGGAATTTATTGTTATAGGATTTATAGAAAATATTAAGTTTTTGGCATAAGTTAATATCTTGTATAAACAAAAATGTTAAAGCGATTAGCGATAGCGAACGAAGCGAAGCAATGGGCAGTTCTCTCCTAGTAGTGCACTTGACGGGCGTGAAAGGGTCATCTCATTTTAAGTACTATTTTCGTCTAAAAGAGGAAAGTAAATCAAACTACTCTGCCAATCTCTGGCTATCTAGATTATTACCCATTACCTATTATAGCTACTTGGCATGTGGTTGTGCAAAACTCCTCAATAATTTAAAATGTTAGGAGGCTTTGATCCAGCATTGAACTTTATCACTATAATCAGACAGTAGGAAAATTTGCTTTGTTACTTAAAAGCCATGCTGCAATGGCATATATTTTTGATGCAACTATAATTTAAAAAATCGGTATAACTTTTTGACAATATCACAAGAACTGCCGAATCTTCGTTAAGAGTAATCTATAACAGGTACCTACTTATTTATATCTTCTTAATTGGTAACTAATCGCATGGTCATAAGTCGCCCAAATAAAATAAATATCGACATTCTAACAGAATGCTTACTAAACCTGCGCTAGAAGGATCTTCCATTTGAAACTGGTAGCTGGCTTTGAATCCCTGACCGGGCATGTCGGAATTTGCAGTGAATTGGACCAGTAAATCCGCTCCGCTGGATAGGATTTCATAACCTGTTAAAAAAATTGTATAGAATACATATTATAAACAAGAACACCACGCAGAAGATTCTATAGTAATATCTTATAATGATATAAAATATTAGCATATCATATATTTAGATAAGACAATATTTCTATTGTCTTCTTATCTAAATATACCAAAACATGCCAGTACACAAATCAACTGTGCTGTCAGAATATTTTGAAATCTGCAGTTACAAAGAATACGTAAAATAAAATACAAAATACATTTCACGTACCTATAACTTCATTGCAAATCATTGCTAGCACTGGTGAAGTCGACAGTCTGCCATCGAACACTTTTATAATATCGGCACGATTGAGACAGCTGAAATAAAGCAATATGTCAATGAAATGTATTTAAATATGTATTTTTGTTTTGAGAGATGCGATTGAAATGATGAACTCACCTTTCGTCCCCCTTTTGAAGAAAGGATTCTTCGAATACCAGTTTGATCCGTTCATGCTGTCTGAAATGAAATAAAAAATGAAAAATAATAATTTGATAAATGAAAACATTAATTTTATTGGGTTTTTAGAGTTGAAATTCCTTTTAAAAACTAGAATTTATTTTATTTTAAGATGACTGCGACTTCTCTGAAAGCTAAATTATATTTCGAAACTAAGTTATTTAATTATTTTATTTGGTTGTGCATACCTATAAAATAGCAAATACATTACTCAGGGTAGACAAAGCATTCTTGAACCTTAAATAGCACTTGTTTATTATAAAAACTGAATAATATGCAAATATTTTGTTGATGATTAGGATTAAACTATTAACAGGTTACTTAAATCGCATACACATAATTAAATACTACTTACCTGCATTTGGCAAGAGCCAAATGTAAATTAACTTAAACCAATTAAATTATGACCCGCAAAAAAAGATACATGATTTTATGTGGAGAGTACACATTACTGTAGTCGCTAGATCGTTGTGATTTATAACAATTACTTATGACAAGACACCTAAGTATTGGTATGAAATCAGTACAGTTTTCATTTGTATTTATTTTGTATTCAGACTATATTCGAAATGTGTTACACAGCAGAACACGTATTAATTAGAAAATAATACCTTTGGGAGCTTGTTACATATGGGCTCTCAGTTCAACGTGACACTTTTGCTACTAGCAACAATAAAATGAAAATCATTATTTCCGTTCGTATACTCGTAATATAACGCCTGTATTTCTGAGTTGTAACTTGTGATTTATATGTTCGTGCGACTTTTGTCGTTTTGTTGCTCAAAGCCTTTTGATGCTTGAGATATTTCTTAGGCACTTGTTTACGGAGACAGCCATTTTCTCGTTACGTTTTGCACAAAAGCTTTCCTGGCATACGTTTATGTTGTATTAAAACTATTAGGGTTAATTTTTTTTAACTGTAAATGTGTCCCTGCGAGTTGGTATTAAATCATAATTATTTTTTTTACATTATCTGCGATAGTCACGGATAATAATAAGATGAATCGCATTTAACGAAGTAGTTTTTGGTGAAGTTGAAGATAAAGGTTAGGTACTATATGTATGACAAAACTGTTTACACAGAACATGTAAATGTAGGTATGTGTCTATAACTTCAATAAATAGATAACAGTTTGGTTTCGATATGTAAATTGAAATCTAATGTTTTGAATTTCAATATGTCAATTGATATGAAATTGCAACTTACTACGCAATTCAACCTACGAAGAGATTCAAGGGTTGCACGTGAAGTCGTCGATACGCATTGGGCCCGCGTGGACTACTACGGCTTTTACAACCTTACGGGTAGGCTCATGCCCCTCAGTTGAGACATATAATAAGCTGATGACGACGATTATAACGCGTTCATTACTGTACTTATAACATTAAAAGCAATATATTTATAATTCCTTTGCACCCACTTACGAATAGCTTTAAAAATTAATATGTTGGAATAGTCCAAAAGCTTAACTATTAATAAGAACTTACCGCGCATTGAAATGGTAATTGCATCGTATATTGCTAGGGTAACTTGAAGGATATCTGGGGCTGTAAAGGCGCCCGTGGGCCTGTCTGTTTGGCTGCGAGTTGAAGACGTAGTCGCACCATGTGTCTGGGACTTGAACTCCATCCGTTTCGAAGTTACCTGTACCAAATTTTAGCTGTTATAATAGTTTCTCGATATTTTATTCAAATGAGCCACCTTTTCACTAGATAAGCTGTGTGCTACCTTCCTTTTTTGCATAAACCTTTTTTACCTAGGCAACACTTTACAGCCCGAGGCAAATATCACCGAAAAACGAACGAGAATCAGTAGTATCATACAACTAATACACCTACTAGTTATATTAAACCACGTACGAATAAATCGGTAAATAATTTTTACATTTTAATTTTAAAATAAACGAGTTAGCCTTTAAAGACGAGTCAAAAGAACAAAGCGAAATGTATCAAACAGATAATTATCTGCCATCCAAACATAACTTTGATATCTAGTTTCAATTACCTGCGTTCACTTGTTTGATCAAATTAGAAGCTCTAACGAAGCAACATACTAACATTTACTTAGAAGAAATAATTAATGTACTAAGAAACCATTTCTAACACGAAGAAATGGAACCTAATTGGGTTTGTTCGATCGTCGATCTCAAATCTCTCTCTAAAACATAATATTTTAACTCTCTTTAAATTAATATTTTTCATAAAGTGTTAGTTTCTTGACCTTAGATAACAGGACAATGTGATATATCGTATTATTTAACAATTTTTGCACACAGATAAGACAATAAACATGGAAAGTACGTACAAAGGCACAGTTTATTTCACAATGAAATTCCTTCCGTGGCAAAGAAAGGAAAAAATTAAAATGCTTTTTTGGTTTATATACACGTACGCGATTTTACACTTATTAAATCAGCACGGTTTATAGTCTTAGTCCTTACTGAAAGTAGTAGTTGGAGGAAGCCTTGTCCTGGTCCTTGTAAACGTAATATTTGTAGTAAAATTACTATAAATAGCATAAAGTACCTACACTATACGGGTAGGTTCGTGCCCATCGGTGGGGACGTTTAATGAGCTGATGATGATGATGATGATGAGCATAAAGTAAAAAAAATTCAAACTCACGTCTGTCTATAAACCTGTATGTTCCCACGAAGCCGGTTGCGTTTGAAGCCTTCGAGTCTGTGTGAAACTCTAAGACTAACAGCGGACCGTGTGAGTACAAAGCTGGCGGTGCATCAGCTCTGTTACCACATATGGCTCGAGACCATGCGGAGTATTCGTTTACACCAGGAGGACCAGGGCCGTGGGTTCCACCTTCCGAGTAAACCTTAAGATGATCTCCACGGCTGCACCTGGGAGAAAAACATTATTTGTGATAATTTTTTCGCAAAATAAAAATACTACCAATATCATGATTGGATAAGAAGTTTACGAATATTTATCATCGGAATTAGGAATAATATTTTTTTTTTTGGCTCAATGGTGTGGACTGTCGCCTTCCTACCGGGAGGGCTGAGGTTCAAATCCCGACACGTACCAATGTGTTTTCGAATTTTCGAAAATATATGTACGTTATCCAATGCTCTTACGGTGAAGGAAAACATCGTGAGGAAACCTTCATGCACGCCTGCGAAGAAATTCAAGGTTGTGCGTGAGTCGTCCAATCCGCACTGGGCCCGCGTGGACGACTATGGCCTAATCACCCTATACGGGTAGGCTCGTGCCCCTCGGTGGGGACGTTTAATGAGCTGATGATGATGATGATTTATTTAGAGAAGGAAAAAATGAACGCTTGCATTTCCGCAATTATATTTGAACAGTTGGTTAATAATTAATACCTGGATAAAAATATATAAGCCCTTGAAATCAGGGAAATTAAATACCTAACAATTAGATCACAAAAGGTTAACCAGTTACTACAAATTTTGGTTCATTGCAGATGACCCTCATGGCAGCTAAACTAGTATTATGTGCTTTGAAGTACAAACGAATTGTCGAAGTAGTGCCAGATACTCAAGGAGAGTAAATGTCACTGATACTCGTAACTTTAAACTAAACCATAGCACATCTTAATCGACCGCTTCGCTGTATTACTAAGTTCGCATAATGCCTACCTCAGCAATAAATATTCGAATAATTAATTAAATTCACCCACAAACACTGGAAAACAACTGGGTGCTGATAAATTAAAACTTTAGTGAATCGGTTCCTGTAACTATCGTAAAATGTATGTTCAATTTTGGTTTAGAACTCGATTCAGATTAAATTTTGGAAGTTGAGATAATTTTAGTGCTGCGTTATATTTAATGGTTTGCAAATGTATGGATTTCACAGAGGGTTTTACGAGTTTGCAAACAATTTGATTGCTTAACTAGTGCTCAAACAAACCATTTAAAAATCATAAGAGAGTAAATTGGTTATATGTTTTGATTTAAAGATTTCAGGTGTGTTATTATGTTAATTAACTGAGTCTCATTGACGTCCTTACGTCCATAAGGTATTTTATAAATTACAGCTAAGTATTATCTTCTTTTTTTTAGTGATTACTTTTAATTTGTTGCCGGTAAAAAGAGGTACAAGTTTATAAGATTCATTTTTTTTTTCAAATATTTGGCGTATAAGCAATTACAATTGTTGAGCATCCCGTGATATTAACACTACATGGTTACCACTTGCGATTGACTTTAGGGATAAATCCAAATAGTCGCCACGAGGGTATAGTTACCTCGTTTTAAGTCACTTTTGATTTGCTAATATAACGCTTTTATTATTATTATGGTTTATTGAGAGGCTCTCTACATACATCTAAGTTGATGGTGTATGTCACATAGTTGACACAGTTTCAGTGTAATTACTAAAAGTAAGGTCAAGGATTGCTAGGATTTTAATATAAAAATATATATAAACATACTGACCTTTACACAGCGCCTCTAGTAAACTAAGCATTAGTCTGTAATATGGAAACTTAATTCGCAGGAACCCTTCACTTTTTCGACGAGGCATAATTATTATTTATTATTCCTATAATAACTAGTTTTAAATTCATATAACGTCTTCGTTATTTACATGTTCATGGTAACAAACTATATGGAATAGTGATCCCGAAATATGAAGGTCCTTATAAACCGTTTGTACTCTTGAAATATTAAAAACGATCTTTATTACATAAATATTCATCATAGAATTTGGTTCTCTTATGGGTGTTCCCATTCCAGATTTTATGTCGTTTAAAAATAATTGAATAATCCTATTCCTATTCAACCTATCGCAGTCCAATGCTGGACATAGGTCTCCCCCATTTTGCGCCAGATATCCCGGTCCTCCGCTTTCCTCATCCAGCCTCCACCAGCGACTTTTCGCAAGTCGTCGGTCCATCGGGCCGGAGGGCGTCCTACGCTACGCTTGCCGAGACGCGGTCCCCACTCCAGAACTCGTCTGCTCCAACGGCCATCAGTTCTGCGACATACGTGACCAGCCCACAATTGAATAATGATACTCGTAAAAGCGTCGGTGGCTCAGTGGTGTGGACTGTTACCTTCCGATTTGGAGGTTGCAGGTTAAAATCCTGCGACGTACCAATGTATTACCGTGTATTGTTTTATTATTTGTACTGTTTAATATATTTATGAATTTTATGTTAATTGAATACAAATTTAAACTCATGTATCAATGTCATCGATCACTCATCATTAGATAGGTACGTAGGTATTACATTGATAAACCTTCAACAGAAACTTGGTACAAATTAATTTCCATTCATATTCATTCTGATGGAAACACAATTGCTTCAATGCCGTTTAGGCCCAAAACAAATGCTCACAGTATAAATAAACGCAGCAAACGGTTGACTAACAAAGGCTGTGGATAATGAAATGTAAAATTTTCGCACAGAGTTATTGTTCAAAACGGTGATAACGAATATCTTTCAGTATAGAACAAAAATATTATTTGCGAAGCCGACGCTTAATTTCGTCGAGTTTCGGTATCTGAAATCCGATACTTTGTGAATATATGCGGGTAAGATATACTCTTAACATGGTTAGCAATAAGAGATAGATTTATTGACTGTATTAATTTTTACCAGCGAACATTGAAATCACTTTTTTACTTACAAACATATTTTATTTCATAGAAAGAATAATGAACTAGTGCTACTGGAACCCGAAGAATATAAGTTTTAATTTGTAGTTCTAGTAGGAGTAGCTGTGAAGTGTCGAAAATTAAGGCTACAATATTGTTTGATTTTTTGTATCTCCCGATCGCCTCACAGATTACATGAATTTATATTGGATAATATCAAAATCAATAGAAAAAAACCGTTTACAGGATTTAAGTTCCCATTAACCTAGCTAATTCCTACCTCTTTAGTTTATAAATATTTATTTTTATTCAAAATATCCTTATCTTTATAACAATACAACAAACAATAAGTATACGACGAATAGTTCAGAAGATGGCTATTGCACCATGCCGATGGTTCCTTGTCGTGTAGTAACAGTTGTGTGTATAAGCATATATGTTCGTATAAGGTGTCGTCTATGTCTATGTATGTTAATTAAAAGTAGAGCAACTTCAATTGTGTTCAGTGCCATCATAAAAGCGTCTTGTAAAAATTACAATACTACTTTAATTGAGATTAATTTACTATGCCAATTAATTAATAAATAGATTACTTTTGAATTTTCGCATTATTGTCATCAAAAGCCTTCATCCTACATAGGTGTGATGCAAGTAAACGTCAAAAGGTACGTACGAATATACACAATACGGCAATACACGTACGAGTCGACATCAGTAATCACGCAGACAAGTTTGGCGAGCAATAATTAAGGGGTAGTCACGTCAGTCGTCGTCTGAACTACGCTGGCGAACCCTTTGGTCTTTCTCACTTGGATGCTTCCAACAATTCCGTTTATTACTTATCATCATTTGAACTATAACAAATACAAAGTTATCTTTTCCAATGATTTCTAACCAATCATACAATGTTATGATTTTTTGTAGCTACTACTCTAATCTATATAGGTAAACTATGATGACCCATGTGGTTTGTTTAGATGTCGGCTCTTACACCAAGGGTTCCGAGTTCGATCCCCGGGCAGTCCAAACATTTCTGTTTATGAGCATGTCTGTTTGTATTGGTCTGGGCGTTTTCTTTGTATAATATGTATGTATTTACAAAAATAAATATATAAAATTTTCATCCGTTATTTAGTACCATGTTACACACTACCTATTTCAATAGTCGATTGTTGTATTTGCTAAAATTGTATATAGTACTGCTAGTTTAAGACGGCATGCAGTCTTCAGCGCGTCTCCGATTAGGTAACGAACAAAAAAAATCAAGAATGAATTAGTGCTGAAGGAGAAAATCAGTAAACTGAGAAAGAAAAATCACCAGCTATTATTGGATAAACCTGCTGGTTTGTTTGTCAACAATTAAGGGCTTCCACTTAGAGGCAAATATACTCTTAAAGTGTCCCAGTGTATTGTTCCCTAAAAAGTTAATTAGGAAACAACACGCGCATGTGACCGTAAAACAACACAAAACTCGTATTAAACAAAACATGTACGACAGACGGTTTAATCTCATAACACGCTATGCTAACATTAGTTTCTTTTTGACCTTTCCAGTTGCTTTTATCGCCCTCTATTTTAACCATTTTGACAAATATTACAGTGTTGGTATTCAAATAAATATCCACTGACATTCACACAGCGCCATCTAACCCCAAGTTAAGCGTGAAGCCTGTTTTTTGGGTACTAAACAACGGATAAATATACTTATATAAATTTTTTTTTGGTAAATACATACATATTATACATAGAAAACACCCAGACCATTGCAAACAGACATGTTCATGCACACAAATGTTTGTACTGCCCGGGATCGTACCCGGAACCCTTGGTGTTGCAGCGATCTCTCAACGAAGCTAAAAGCCTGTCTGCGTAACGTAATTTTGTAGTAGAAGAGGGGTTTGAAGAATTAAAGTTATGCTGGTTCAGTGAATTTTGTCAGTAATTTTCTTTTCATAGTCTGGGTACTTGGGAACCATTTCACCATCCCTTAAATTATCAAATTTCCCATTTTCTTAAGTGATTGAACTATGCTTTTAAGTCGTGTCAGGTTTAAGCCTTTTACTTTGTTTTGTCTGTTCCCGTGTAGTAAAAAGGAATTATTGAGTTTTATTTATTATGTTTCCATCAACAAATTACGAGTGAACGTGTTAACCGACAAAAATTACGCCCGGCGGGGTTTCAACGGATGTCAGAATGCCTGACAATAAACGTAGTTAGCGTCACTAAAGAGCCATAATTTGGACAATCTTTGCAATCTACTAATGGCCGGGAAACGTTCCGGGAATAAAGTTAAGGCAAAGCTTCATTTACACGTCATACTTAAATCTGTCTTTTTTTGTAAATACAACATGAACTACAACGTAAGCAACAATAAATTTTAGTTTACTTTAAAGTGACTTTTATTAAACGCTAATTTCGATTTCATATGACATAAATACTAAAACGCGTTTATTGTTTATGTGGTATGAGAAAACAAACCTTATACTGTTTCGGCTTTGACTTTTCATTGAAGAAAATACCAAATCCAAATCTGTAAAATTTGCACAATAATTTTTTTTTTTTTCTTTTTTTTTAATTTTAAAAATAAACTATTATTTCATTTTTTATATACAAGTACTTGGCAGCTCTGTTTTAGTTTAGTTTAGTTTACTTTAAAACTTGTATGTGCCATACTAAAAAGTTATTAATTAAATTAATTTCAAATATTAATAATTTTTGTGTCACATGTGTTTGAATTAAGGTGTGCTGATTGATTAATTTATTGCATATTTGTTGATAACAATAAACAAAAACTTTCGAATACTATCTAAAAATAGAAAAGTGGGGTTCACCAATTATAAAGAAAAGTTTTACATGAGAACTTTGAACTTCGGCGTGTTGCCCATTCGTCATAGTTTCATCGATTCGTTAAGGTTTTTGTTCTTGTTTAAATGAAAAATATATATATTTTGTGATGAATT
>PQWD01002875.1:0-55933 GCA_019425675.1 Leucinodes orbonalis
CGAGAAGTCAGATATGAAACAAATATATCTCGGCGGAACCGGGCAAAGGTTGGTTAGAGACTCAAGTCATAAAACTTTCAGACATTAAAGTTGGACGAAGAAGTGAACTTGGGATAGTTGATCCCGATGTGTCGTGGACTCACGTTCTAATGGCGAAGTTTTGATTTATCCCTTGCCTTGCCTCAGATCATGGCGGTCATAATTACTCTAATGCTTTTAATCGAATTAAATATCCGCATGAACAACTTTCGTCCCATAATTGGGAGTAACGCCCAGTAAATATAACTACGGGCCAGTTTTTCTTTCCTTGCGCATTAGTTGATTCCAATTTCATTGATTGACTAATCAACTGGGAAAAATTAAATTAGGCGGAAGATCATCAGGATATACGACAAATAAATCGACTAGTTCACTAGGGTAAGAAATCCCCCTAAGAGTAAGAGATGCCCCTCTGGGATAGATGCCGCGATTTCGAGTACACTATATTCCAATTATCTCATGCAAAAATAACACTACTTAGAGTAGACAACTAAATCAAAATTAACTTAGAAACAATTCTTAATATGCAGCTGAACGTTTATCGATCTGTTGTGATGGTTTAGGGATTCGCTATATTTCCAGTATCGCTTGACCAGCCTTTCTTTCATCTGCCCATAAGTCTGCTAAACTCATGAGTAAAAATTTAAGGCATCCCCTTCAAATTTGAGAAAGCTAGCAATGATTTCTTAATTGCATGCCTAGGTCAAAATTTTCAAGATTCACCAAATTCACAACGGAGCTGGGATAACTTATACTTCACGCGTACCCATAGTCAAATACAGGATTTCGTCAATACTAGAGACTGATACGCTGCGAATCGCAACCTGTCTACGGCTAAAGGTTTCGGTCTGCGCTCCACATATTACGAGTATCTCTGGCACTGATGTTAACAAGCGTCCTAGCTTGACTGGATCACGGACAGTCATGACTCAAAAAGTGCAGGCCACTTTTGAGTCATGCCGCACTTAACGATATCATACGCCGGTCCCTTGCCACCGTATAATGCCAAGTCTACTTAAGCCGACTGGTATTGCAAGAGACGATGGCAAAAGGCCGAAGTTTGATTCCATGGAAGATGGGGAGGGTGTTGGTATGAGACCTGTTCATATACGCTGGCTTTAAATGATACCCCGTCAATAGTTCGAAAACTCAGAATTGAGATTCTGTATTTAGATACAGAAACACCATTAAAGTTTATACAGCAATCGTCTCCATCCATCAATTATTCCACTGAAAATATAAAAGATGTAAACAATATGCACAAATGTTAAACTCAAACCAAACAATTAATAAAATAATAAGATTGGGACAGTAAAGTAAAAAGCCAAAAATATAACGGAAACTAATAATAATGGTTAAGAAAAAAACTAATGGCAATAGTTGTTTGAGTTGTGCGATCGTCAACCGAACTATTCCCACTACACTGCCCGATAATTGAACCCGGAACCCTTAGTGTAATAGTTAACTTCTCAATAACACCATATAGGTCGTCAAACTAAATTTTAATTTTAAATTATTTTACCCAAACAACCCTAATAATAAATTCAGGTAAATTTTCGCTATCAGATTGCCTACTGAGATAAAAGTAACATAAGACTATGAATGGCAGAAGTGCCATTCACACACATAATAGAAATAGAAAAACATCATTAACAAGAAAAACATGCCGTTAGTAAAAATACGAGAGCAAACTACTAATTGGTGCTACACTCGATGACCCCGATTTGGAACCTTTTCGTTCGTACGCAAACCGCCCCATACTAAAATACGTGAATAAGGATCGACAAAACCTTTGGCATCTGATCTAGTATTAAATGCCCCCGGTTTCGCGTTCCTATCGTACTGTCGAAGGAGGGCAGAAGATCTTCTTATGTTGGCTAGTTGTTCGCTTATCGACCCAGTGAACTGAACTTAAGGAATTATTCCGCAATTCTAATCGCGTTAGTTAACCTGCGCGCATGAGATTAAGTCTTTAATGAGCTTCGTATATTGTAATGTAATTGTTGGAATCTATGGCGTTAGTAATAATGAAGGTGTGAATTTGAAAATGCTTAGATTATAATGTCGTACCATTTTACGCATTCAGATGGCTTGGAATTACTTTGCTTTAAACTGTAATTTGAATATTAAACGTCTTCGAGATATTTGATATTTTATTAGTAAGAATCTAAGTATTACTAACTCTAGCCTTTAATAAGCTTGCAATAAAATGCAGAACAATTTGAATATTTTACGTAAATCTAAAAGCTCTACAGGAAATATGTGCAATGTAAAAAGTTTCTGAAACCGAATATACCTATATATACAGTTATCAGACAACTCAAAAACACCACAACGTCGAAAAAATTTCACAAACACTCTCTATCCGAACTTTATATTACAATGCTCTATATGACAAAATCGCACTAAGTCTCAATCAATTAAAGATTAACTCCACGAGAATCACGCTCCTCCAGTGCGTTATCCATTGCAGATTTAAAACAAAAACGCCGGTCCACCTGAGGGTCATTGGTAGGACGTGAGGGTCTGTTTATTCGGCGCTTACAACCGTTTCCCATCAATCACTGGACCCCAGTTTTTCAGGGCTATCGCTCCCGTGGGCCCTTGCAAGCGACAGCGATGTCCTGACGGGAGCGTCCGAAAAAGGCGCCTATGACATCCATTTCCCTTGGGCCGGATTAGCATGTTTTCCTTTTTTTTTCTCACCGCGTTTTAATGAAGACGGGTTGAAAATTTTTATGAACTTTTTTTCGATCCAATTTATTTTTGACTGTGACCGATCCAAATGTGAATCCAAAATGTTTTAAATATAATTAGCTTTCAACAATTAGGAGCGCCGCGGCGTACAAATTGATTTACTATCGCAATGGTTTATCGCTGGATGGGTTGATCATACATAACACCTAATTAAGGTTTTCTAATGACTTCGAAAGGCTTAGGTCCTTAGATCTCTAAGGAATTTACAAATCACAACTACATTTTTAAAATCCAAGACGGAATTCTTTCGGTATTTTTAGAAACAAGTTCGCTTTTATATATATGTATCCAATGAAATACATACCTTCCATTTAATATTTTTGAATGTTCCAACATTAAAAACGAGAATGAAATCTTTTGTAATTCAATGTTTTCAAATAAATTTGAGCAACTGCCTTTAGGTATACTTAAATGCGACTAGTTAATAAAAGTCCATAGTTTTTAGACGTTAATTAAATACCTGTATGTATCTCTTAAGTGTGCAATAAATACATTTAAACTGACACAGCTAAAACCCTAAAACAAACGTTTCAAAGCAAAAGGCTTAATTAAAGTTCATAAACGTCTGATTAAGCGACAAGGAGCGTTATACATACACGTAGGTGCCCGTAGCTATGTTTATATACTTGAAATACGTGTATGTATATTTAACTAACTCTCTGAACTTATTTAGGTTGAACCTTGCCGTGAGCCCTGTGACATTAACAAACATTTCCCTTTTACTACGACAAAAGTTCATCTCTTTTAGGGTATAAAATTAATTGCTTACCTTTCGGCCCGACCTTTAATTTGTCCTTCGCATAATTTCACAGACATGCAACCTTTTAACTTCGTAGCGAGATTTCAATTTGGAAATTAAATAACAAGATCCATTGCGTAGCAAATACTTGTTGCACATATTATAAGCTATTTTAAAACAACCGCACTCAGTAAATTGCGGAGCTCAGATCCTCGCCTTTTGACACCACACGTCCTAGATCTAAAGATTCCATTGCTTACCTTTCGCAAATTGACCAATGTTGTCGTGTTGGACCGGTCTTTCAGCATGAAGGTGGTTTATACCTCCCACTTTCGAGGACAATGGGTTCCTCAATACGAGATAGAACTATTTGCTGTAAGATAGTCATTGAATAATTTATCTAAATATAAGTATCTTAAATAATACTACAATAATACTAGAAGAGGAGGCAAAGAAGGTTGGGCTCAGAATAAACCACGATAAGACAGAGTATCTCCACATGAGACGTTATAAAAACACACGAGCAAAACGTGAAGACCTGCATGTTGGGGATACAGTCTTAAAGGAGTAAGCAGGTTCAAATATTTAGGTTGCACAATAACAGATACAAACACCAGGGATGAAGAAATAGATATCCGTATCTATAACACCTTACGCTGCAGTGCAGCCTTACACAGGGTGTTGGCGTCCAAGCTTCTTAGTAGAAGTACGAAAATGCGTATCTACAAGACAGTTATTAGACCGATACTCATGTACGGCTGTGAGGCATGGACGCTAACGCTGAAAGAAGAGCGGAAACTCCTTGTGGCAGAGAGAAAGTGCTCCGTAAGATTCTGGGTCCAGTCAAAAGGCCGGACGGTAGTTGTAGGGTTCGCACTAATGCTGAGATCTCGGAATGATGTCCACACCAATATCCTCGGCGAGACGAAAGCGCAGCGTCTTCGCTGGCTTGGCCACCTCGAGAGAATGGAGGGGCATCGCCATGTGAAGATAGCATACCTGGGCCAACCGGTTGGGCGGCGCCCCGTGGGCGCCCAGGTACCGCTGGAAGGACGTCGTCGAGTCTGATCTGCGTGAACTCCAGGTCAATGACTGGCGGGAAGTGGCGCAGGATCGACACAGATGACGTTCTCTTGTTTCGGAGGCCAAGACTCACTTCGGGTCAATGAGCCAGCGGAGTAAGTAAGTAAGTATCTTAAATGCTTTCAGTTACTTTCATGAATTTATTACAATAACTATATCAAAATTAAAAATAATAAAAAAATGCTAAATAAATGTTTAATTTACTTTATAGGTTTGTACTGTTTAGATTATAAAGAAAAATAAAAAAATCATAGGTAAATGCTTACACTTAAAAAATCCCCCACATTTTCAGTCATCATCATCATCAGCTCATTAAACGTCTCCACCGAGGGGCACGAGCCTACCCGTATAGGGTAATTAGGCCTTAGTCGTCCACGCGGGCCCAGTGCGGATTGGACGACTTCACACACAACCTTCGAATCTCTTCGCAGGCGTGCATGAAGGTTTCCTCACGATGTTTTCCTTCCCCGTAAGAGCGTCGGATAACGTACATATATTTTCGGAAGTCGAAAATACATTGGTACGTGTCGGGATTTGAACCTCAACCCTCCCGGTAGGAAGGCGACAGTCCACACCACTGAGCCACCGACGCTCTTACATTTTCAGTATCTACATATAAAATGAACATTAAAAACAAAAGACTTTGATTAATAGCAAGCATTCCAGAAAGTGTTATTTAATTCAAAACGCAAATTAAAATAGGTAAGACGTAGGCACCTATCGTTGATTAAAATAACACTCATTGAAATTTTAGATAAAGCAAAACATTATTTATTGTTTTCTATTTTAAATATTCAGAAGATTGTTTAAAACAGAGTTTCAAATATTGAGTGCCTAAGCTAATGTTCAGCAACTTTAATTAAACAAAATTATTTTATCCAAAATGAGAAAGTTTCATTAACTTTGATTTATAGTTAAAACCGTTACGCTGCCTATTTAAATTCAACTGGCGAATTCATCATGTCCATTACGATCAAATTGATTTATTAACTAAATGAAGTTTAAGTGGCTGTAAATTTTCTTTAACAAAGTTGGCAATTTTCAAAGGAGTATCCACAATACCTGTAAAGAAATTCCTGAGGGCCTCTTAGAAGGCACTTACGAAAGGAAATAATTAACACGGTTGAACGAAATCCTCAACTAGCCAGCGGCACCACAAAGTCTGAAGTGTCCGCCGAAAGTCGTTATTATGATTGAAAAAAAAAATGACGGCCATGTTGAAAGAGTGAGCTCGAAGTTCATTGTTGGTTACTTGCCCAGCAACTATATTGTTAAATTTGCCGAGTAAATACGAAAGGCCGATCAAAGGCGGCAAAATCCAAGTCGAGTGAAATAGTATTGATGATTTCGTAAAGTGGTAATTATATTAATCTCAGATTAGTTTCTCAATAATGGAATTATATGGGCACATACTGAAACACCTACAATAATAATATCTTTCAAAGAACAGTTCTTCCGCCGTGAACTATTATATTAATACTAATAGCCTTTTGCATTAAATACACCGTGAGCTATATTCATAACTTATAACATGTTTTAGTAAGTAGGTATTGATGGGTGCCAGATTAGTAACTTTATTTAAAGTTGCTATCGAAATGCTATAGCAGCTTTCACTTAATTATATTTATTTATTTAATTCATTACTTATAAACTACAGACATGGTCCAAAGCGCTTATAAGAGTAGTTATGGCAATCATACAAACAATAATAATAATAATATTAATAACGAAATGACAAAACCTCATTTTACATCTATAGGCTTTGTCTAGCTGTCATCGGTTTTTGTGCTTAGTAACACTGTTATATGTGTATAATTGAATAAACAAATAAATATTTCCTTCACATGGTCATAAGTAAATTAAATGAAATAACTGTGCAATTTTTGAGTATGTGCAATTTTTAATTCAAAACTTGGCTGTGGTCTACACCACGTTATATATATATAAGTATGTTTTTTACTACGCAGAATCCTGATTGTTAGGTACAATTCAAAAATATTTTACCCAAACATCCTTAAATTACAGCAAGCTTAAATTAAAAAGTAAAATGATATCCAATGCCAATCTTATCTTAGGTGCAATATTGATGGTACACAAACTTAGCAAAAGGCTCCAACTCCAGCATGCAAATTCATCAGTTACGAAACTGATAACTTTTACGTTGAAAAGGCGAAAGACCGTCGCGACATCGAAAACCTATCGTGTTCATCATTATCCGGCGACGTGAGAAAAAATGAATCCAAATGGGTTCTCCAGAATCGAGAAGTGTATCAATCGAGTTCTGTCTTCAGTCAAGCTTGAAACTCCGGCGTCGTATCAAATATATTTACGGGAAACAACTGTATGAAGAGTCGGCGCGGTGCCTACCCGCGTCGCTCTCTCTCCCGTCTCGATCCCCTGAACCCGACCAAATGTCGTCATCAACATTTACTCCCCTCCGCCCCTCGTCGGGCATGCGCCCGTAGGACGCGACGTAATCAAATTGCGATAATATCCCCGTACTCAAACCGTTTATGATTTGATATCAAACATATTTTTGATATTCGTATCTTGCCCTACTTGGGACTTTTCACAAACACTACTATAACATCGTTTTAATTTAATAACATGGCTCACTTATTTTTATTTGTGCTTCTCACTATTCGATTTCAATTTGAGTTACCCAAATTAAAACTTTTAACAAATAGAAAATTACCAATACAAAAATTTGTTTGCAGTAGAAATGGTCCAATTCGTTTTGTTAATAGTGTGACAAAATATTTTGCCGCCAGCGATCCCAGCACACACGCATGCGCTATCCCAAAACGACCCGCAGTAAAACGACGGGTCACGTGACTTGACGCGGCATTCGCTCGTCGCGCCTCGGCAGTTGTCGGCGAACCGGCCAACTGTGTGGTTGTTTCCACGCGCGTCGTATCCAGATCACCACATAAATGTCAAATGAGATGATTTCGAAAAAAAACAGTGACATGTGCTCTTTAGTAACCTAAACATTAGTTTTAACGCTTCGTTTTTAGTGTTCAATCGTTGATTTATCTAGCATTCGGCGTTTTTATCTGATATGCCGTAGCGAAATATATAATCCCGGTTCAGTTCGTGATCTTGTTTTTGCTAGCAACTTCACAAAACATTTCATGTGGATCAAGATTCGCGTATTACAGTGACTGAGTTTTTGGGGTCGTAAAATTATGATGATGGGAGTGTCGATTGTATTGGATGTTTAGTAGGATGCCGGCATAATCCACGATGGACCGCGTGAGTGGTGTGTGCAGGTTCGGAGGTGTGGTGTCGGCGGTCCGGACGAGGACTGGCCGAAGCAGACGGCGTGTGGGTGGCCAGGCTCAGTTGCCAGAAGACATGCCTGAACCTCCGCGACGTGGCTTAGGAGCCATTCTGGTCCTAGCCTGCATTATAGTCTATCACAACTGCCTGTACTGTGGCTTTGTCTTTGATGACATAAGTGCTATCAAAGAAAACAGAGATCTGAGACCTCAGACGCCAATTTCCAACATCTTCCTCAACGACTTCTGGGGCACTCCTATTCATAAGGTGAGGGCTTTCGCCCGTGTGAAAAAGCAAAGTTACCATAAATAAAACATGTTGGGTATACATTAACTAGGTACCTAGTATTTTGCTGTACAAATAATGAACACCAGACTAGTTCAACTAGAAACGTAAACTAAGATTGTTAAAACCGGTATTGCAGGACTCGGCAAAAAATAAACAACAACGCCTCTTCAACACGCTCCATCACCACTGCGACTGTGAATATTTTATTTAGTTTAAATCTTTTATTTGTTATACGTGAATGTATGTATAAAATACAATTTAATTCACTTAAAATAATATGAAGCATGTCAAGAAAGGTAGTCATTGGCGTTATTTACTAAAAAGCTAATTTTACAGATTAATATATTTCTAAATGAAAATCTCTTTCACTCATTAGATAACTTCAAAAGTATCGACAATTGTAAATAATAATAAAGGTTGCGAGGACTTTGATCTAAACAATGATAAATTCGAAATATTTTCGTTATGGAAATAATGAAACTTCTGTTTGTGACATTTCCCCGGCCATTTGTTTTTATTCCTCAAGAGAGACGTCGTCTTAATAGGAATGTCTGGAACACGATATTTCATATTTCCTTATATCTTAATGTTATTGTTGCTTATATAGGTGATGTGTTATTTAATTAAAGATAACCTGTGTTTCAATATGAAGAAATATTTTTAAAATCGGATTATTTGATTAATATTTTGCAAAAAACTACGCATGGGTATAATTTACAATAAACTAATATTTTACAAAGGACGATCAAGTAGATGGATGGATGTAATAAAAAATCTATGAAAAGGATAGAAATAAAAATATGAGCGAAAAGGGTTAATATTATCATATTAATAAAAACAGACACAATATTCATATAAAATTCTACTCTCTTTTATTGTGTTTGTCTCTAGTCTGAGCAATAAAGCTTAAAGGACCTTTAAGATCTTAAATGCGGCAACACATGCCTGTTTAGATCATAAATCAACCATTTACATGTTGGTAGCCGAGAAATTTATGGATGTAATCATCATGAATGGTACAGTCGTGTGCATTACCGTGGATTTACTACTTTACCGGGTGACATTTCAACTGTGAAACGTCATTGCATTTGTTATGGTCACGTATTGGGGACCCGGTAACAGGAGAGCATATTCACGCCGTATTGTTCGGTCACAACAAAGCTTCACCCTTGATGTTCATAACATTGTGAACGGTGTGATTTGATATCTGTGACACGGATCGGTGTGTTGTTGTTACTTTTATTTCTCTATTATTATTCTAATTTCTTTACATTTTGTTGCTGTTTGGGTGTTTATAATAAAATCAACAGCCTTTATGGCTTAGTAATACAAATGTGATTTTACTTGTTTAGGTATTTGACAAAAACAATAAATTATTTTGTTAAAACACAGCAGATAAACAGCCGTAAAACACAAATTGGTCTATATATACACTTTATCCAAGCTATGTATTAAATTTGTAAATACTTAGAATTTAAATCGTTAAACAGGCTATAAGATCTTTGAATTTCTATAACGAAGCAGAGTAAAAAATACTTATAGACAGTACTACTTAAATGAGAACACGTAGCGCTACCGCTGCGCTCTTCGCTCGTAAAATTTCATAATGGGTAACACTCCCGCTCTAAAACCATTTAAAGTGTGCGCAGAAAAAAGCTAACAGGCAATTAACACAGTAAAGTTGTTGACATTCGCTAAAATGTTTTAATCTCAATCCTTTAATGCGTCAGCATAATGCGCACGGACACAATAGGGACGAACTCGGCCCAGGCATTGTAACGGAAGGCATAATCAGTGTAATCGCTCCTTCTTTCATTCAAATGTATTCTGACTGACACGAATGCGGGGACGTGTGCTTACAAATGACTTGCTCTGACTTAGCCGTGGTGTGTGCAAAAATGAAACGTAATTGCATATTCGTATGCCTCAAACGGTTTTCAAACACCTCATAAAAGTTATATTTGCGCACATTTATTATACTACTAAATATGTGTTAAATGTATGCGTCTGCAAATTATTTGCAGTATTGAATAATACTACAAATAATTTGCAAACGATTGTATTCTTAACATATACCTAAGTGTTTAATGTTACTAAAACAGAAAAAATACATGTTGTGACTCATTTAAAACATAAATCACATTTATATTATTCGTAAATTTCATAATATGAATATTTATTTTCAATGTAAGTCTTTGATATTCACAAACTAGAAAATGTGATGAATTCAAAATATAATTGTATTCGAATACTAAATAAGGGATATATTCTCAAGCTACTGCGGAAACTTTTCACTTAACAGAACCCTCTCTGCCTACAATAGGCACTCTCAAAAAGATTCCAAGTTTCAGTTCTGTCAGTGGCAGCGTAAACAATCAAATCTCCAAAATTGGAACTTTCCCTTCGTAAACAGACTACTTATTTCAGGGTAAACTTTGAGCGAAAGAGTTTACCGATTGTTTTCCCCGATCCCTTTCGGCAACCGTGTGATTATTCAGATAACATGCCTGTCGGGTCGCAATCCCGTAAATTAAGAAAAAAGGATGAGGGGTTCATGTATTGAGAAAGCTGTTATTTCTAGAACCTTTGAGAATATTGGTTAATCATTTTTTTCTGAGAATTCAAATATCGTATTACGATTCCCTTTTCTTTTACATCTTCAAAGCAAATGTCACTTCTAAAGTTGAGCTAGTTCAAGGCACCCTATTTTGTTCACAACAATTCTATTATTATTCAGGTTGGAGATTTTTATAAATACAAATAATTAAGTCCTTATTCTCCTAACCTAGCATTAGTAATAATGTAAGTATTGGAAAACACTGCACATTCATGTAATGCAGCATTACGGCGCAAGTATTCTGTGTTAATGTTTTCCATGCATAAATATTTCACCCCCTCAAGTTAAATGTGCAAATTAATCCTTAGTGTGCACACATTCAGAATGGATGGGGTCGACAGGATTACATAACATTTAAATAAGAGATTAGCGCCATTTCACATGTCAGCTTAGCTGAATGCTGACTACCGAAATATCCAGAATGCAAATAAGATTACAGATCATCGCTCCGCTAATACTAGAGGTAAAAGGCACGGTTTCATTTCAAAAGAGTTTGTCGGTCATCGTAAAATGATGAACTGATTCTTAAGAACATTTTGATTCGTTTCTACGAATCAAAATCAGTAGTCTGTTTTCGTAACAGTCTAAAGTAAATGAACAACCTAATTTCATCTTCTGACTCAGTAGTGTGAAGGTATTTTCATTTTCTGATTCTTATAAGTTTTTAGTTTGTTAAGTATCCTTAATATTATCACACAGTAATCGAATTTTTTGGATCATAAGTTATCAATCGAGATGTTCGATTTCTATGCTTTACCACTAAAAAGACTTCGACTAAGTTGTTTCCGTTTAAAAAGGCTGCAACGAATTATGCCCTCTGGCATAGTGCAAGCGTCACATGGGTGATGGTATCATTTACCATCAGATGAGCCGTCTGGTCGTTTGCCCTCTATAACATCGCAAAAAAAAATTCTTATGATTGAATTTGTGTATAAGAGTTAACCGCCATATCAGTGTTAAGTAGCTACCTAAAAATAATAAACAAATATATTTATTGTAGCAATAACACTCATAAAAAGCTGATGGATGCGAGTACGCATAAGCCATAAACGTAATATTTATGATAAAATATATACTTAAATGACAAATAAATATAAAAATCACTCGCAAGTCACATGCTTGCCTAAAGTGAGGTACGAACCAATGGCCACTGGTGCATTAGTACCACCATTGCGCAACAGAGCCTTCAATCAAATTATGTCACTAGTTCTCATATGCGTATTCACTCAAATTTGTGAACTAATGATCCCTGGTCAAGACTATTTGAAGTTAATTTTCTGTTTAGAGATATTCATCATTCCCGTTTTTTCATTTCCTTTAAAACACTGTATTTATTATAGCCAAAGTTTATCTTTAGCTTCCAAATCGTCTGTGGGCACACTGCGTTTCTGCCCGCATCCATCAATGTCAACTGAGCAAGTTTTTCTTAGGTCCCTGTTCAAGTACCGGCTCCCTGTTTTCGTTTACAAACTTTCATCCTGTGTCACTTTAAATATTGGCTTTCTTAACTTAGATTAGCGCAGTGATTTGGATATTCTAGTTCACTTGCTTTGGAAAGAAAAACGATGAATTATTCCACGTCTGTTTTCGGAACAGTCTAAAGTAAATGAACAACCTAATTTCATCTTCTGACTCAGTAGTGTGAAGGTTTTTTTATTTTCTGATTCTTATAAGTTTTTAGTTTGTTAATTATCCTTAATATTATCACAAAGTAATCGAATTTTTTGGATCATAAGTTATCAATCGAGATGTTCGATTTAAAGAAATTGTTTTTCTCATAAAACTTACAAGTTCATTTACAATGAGATTAAACATATTATTATAATATTATCGGTATAGATTTTTCTTTCTCTGGATCTTAGTCATATTTAAAGTTCTTGGACGTGTTTTTTTACAAGAGTTTTGAACATAATATATCACACTCTTTAATGTTGTTCGGTAGTCGGTTGTACAGCTGTGCTCCTTCGAATAATATTGTTTTTTTACCGTATTCAGTGCGAGGAGTAATTAACATAAGTTTGGATTCATTTCTTAAATTACGTGTTGTGCTGTTGCTCTCTAATTTTATAATGCCTTGAATGGCACCAGTTATAATTTTTTGGACTAAGATGCACGTGCAATAATTATGAAGTTGTTGTATGTTTAATATTTTAGTTTTTTGGTACAATTCTTTTGTTGAAGTTAGGTAGGGATAATGAAATAAGACCTTACTAATTCTATTTTGTGTTCTTTGCAATGGATTTAAGTTCGTTTTAAAAATATTTAATTGAAACTTTAAGTGCTACTTACAGTTCAGACCTGCTCTACTCTCTATCTGTCTTCTTCCTCAGCTCTGATACCTTTAAGAGTAGGACATTTTCAAGATATTTTTAAATTTTACTTGATCGTAAATAACCCGTATTAATTCAATTGTATTTATGAATTTTTCAAACACCTGAAATCCACAAATCACGTGTCAGGTATTGTGTCATTGAACACCTATGAGCGAACAAAGTTCGATCCTCTGGTGACAATTGAGAATAAATTATTCACCAACGAATAATACATTTCATATTGCTTATGCATGAAAAATCAGGGACCGGTGGAGCGAATCGTTCGCTCCGTGTTTGTCAGTCGATTATTCGGATACCGCCGATTTATAGGCACCTCAATGTTTTCGGCAGCCAGCTTTTTGTTCCGACGCGTCAGTTGTTGTTCGTGTCAGCCTTTTATTAATTACTGACTTTGCGCCCTGGGTGCGGTCGGAGTAGGCGGACTGAAAACATGGTACGTCGAAAGCGAATTACGAACGCCCGTATACCTAGTTGGTTTTGTTACCTCGGGCAACTATCAACGGAGATTTGGCAAGGGAACAGCAAAAGTCAATTCCATTGTAGTAAAATGGATTTGATATCGGACAGCTTTATGTATTGTGCTATATTTAATATTCTATTCCACATTCTCACTATACCAAAAATCTATACAAGGATGTGAATGGCATTTTTCTTAATATATTTATTTTAAATTTTCATATACATTGGTTAAGCAAAAAAAAACTATTTATGTACATTGCACGCAAAAAATGACGAAAAATACAGTTTCGAACATTAAAATATCTACTTGTAAATGAAAACCTAGGTATTTACAAGGTACAAAAGTAAGTTAAGTGGTTAAGTTAGTTTAAGTTACATGGTCAATCGCCGTACAGCAAGAGTATTAACATTATTTTTTGTATCGGTTTTTTTTGCACTATTTTTAGATTTTCCGACCCTATAAATGAGTTTTTATCTAATAATGTAGATAGTACTTTGATTGATTATGCATTGGAAATAATATGATGCTTGAAAAAAGACATGCTATGTACATACGTGAAATCTAAAATTACTAGTTTTCATGTTATGAAGTAACCTGATAAGTTTAAGCCTGTTTAGGTTTTCTATGACAGATATAGTGTTGAAGGAAACCAATCAGTGTAGCATAGAATTGTTTTCCTTGAACACTGGCTAACACCCGTCACCAGATACGACAAATGGTCATACTATTATATCCACTATTTCACTGGTAAGAGAATCCTGTTCCTCAAACGCTGAAGTGTATTCTACACTCCTGTTTCACATGAAGGTATATATGTTGTATGTTTGTTTGGTATCTACCTGGTAAAGTATACTTTGAAAAATATCTCGTGACCTCATCGCTGATAGTGAAGGTATTTTCATAATGCTGGATAATAAAACCTATAAAAGTTAGGTAGAATGAGCACTACCACCCATTGCCTGCACCTTTTACAGCACCCACGGGAATAGTAGGGAACTTGAAAATAGTATTTTAATCTGCCGTTACCACACGGACACCTAGTACTCAATCTAAAAAACAAAACACGCGATGATGATTGAAACATAATGTGTTTGTAATAGAAAAAAGGTCCCTTATCGCTAAAGGGTACACCCAATTAAAAATTCAACACAACAGCACTTTGTCCAGGCGTGTACCTATTGGGTTGACACCGACTGTTTAATAATCCAATGATAAATACCCGTATATACAGTTTCGGAGCTCGCGTGACGCCACCTCACGTGAACTTGTAATTTCTACGACCTTTTCAAGAAATTCATTTCTACGCGAGTTATTTATGATATCGCGTGGACCCAACACGATAAAGTGGTTAAAACTGTTTGCGTAATGAAATAATATAATTAAACAGACGAATGTCCGAGCGATGGCTTGTGGCGATAACACACACATTTTGGAATTACGAGTGGATGGTTTTTTGTTGGAATTAGTGAAGTTTTGTCTGCATTTGTTTCATTTACTATCATCTCTGTCCATTAGCATGATGAGTGGGGTACCGTGAAATTAATGTCATGTTACAAAGTTAATGACTGCAGCAATTACACCTCTTGATGACGGTTACAATGGTTAATCCCGGACTCTGGGTCTGGTTCATCCGGCCCAGTAAATGTATGTATTTTTATTCGTGTGGGAATGTGCACTGTATCCCTTTAAGTGTCATTTGTCCCATCCATTTGTTGTTGTTGTAAATATAAACTGGATTTTGTGAATAGCTAATGAAACAAACAATAAAAAAATACAAAACACCAATAATAAAAACAATAAACAAAAATACGAAGACACGAGATGTTAAAGTCATCTAGCAAAACATATCACATGTTATTTGCTGATTGTGTCGTAAAGATTAGTCATAGTATGAGACCATTCATACCGAATAATCTTTCAGCGAAATATGAGGCTCTATAAGATAGAACGGATGATAAGACTCCTCTATTACGAGCTTTTCACATACCACTGTAGAGGTCTCACAGTCTGAGTGATGTTGAAAGGGTGTCATTTTATAATCAGCTATCATTATTTCAGACTTAAAACGAATATTTATATGACTTTAATATAGTACAAAATTCACTGAAACACCACATGATTAAATTTACCCCAACAATAGATAACGAAATTCGTAACTTAACCATGTAACCGATCATATAATGGCTTAAGTGCCTTAATATTTTCAACGGTGAATCGACAACCGGGCGCAGCATGCAAATTATTCAAGCCATATAAATATTTGCAGTGCACATTTAAAATGTTCCGCTTTGTTTAACATATGCTATGGTAGCACCGGAGTGTACATTGAAACCTTGTGACGCCGTTAAATGGCCGCTATGAATATAAGCTGGAACGCCCGGGACAATCGAATAATGTCAACCACTTTTAATATTGTATATCGTTATCGTTTACTCTTATGTTTTCTGAACTTTGCAAAGTAGTTCAATATTCATGTTTAGGTATATGATTTTACATTTAGTGATATGCCGATGTTACATCAGAAATGAAGCATTTTTCTCAATCATAATCAAATTTTGTATGCGTCCGTGGCTCAACGGTGTGGACTGTTGCTTTCCGATCGGGATGACGCAGGGTAAAACGCAGCCACGAAGGTACCAATGTGTTTTCGAATTTACGAAATTATATGTACGTTAATCCGACGCTCTTACAGTTAACATCGAGATTCAAAGGTTGTGCGTAAAGTCGTCCAATCCACACTGGGCTCGCGTGGATGAGCCTCGGTGGAGACGTGTAATGAGCTGATAATTAAAGTAAATTTTGAATAGCTCGCTTCAACTTCTTACAGTCCACTGATTTACGGCACCCGTCCAGTTTATCCGTTTTCCTCAACCAATCCATAAGGCTAGAACGTGTCTCTTTTCTTAACTAAAATTAGCTTAGGTTTTTACGTTGATTAACTAATTAATTTCTTTAATTGATTCAAAAATGCTTTTTAGATTTTTCTATATTAATCCTGGCACAACAGTCTCCAAATCCTGGTTGAACATTCACTGCAGCTGCGCGTGCAACAAAGTAGATGTCTAAGTTGGCTTGTTGGTCTATAGGCTTCAGTTCTATTATTATTAACGAAGTTCTTTATCTAGAATTGGTAGTATTAGCTATAATAAAAGTACACCATGACATATTAATTGCGATGTTGACTTGAAATCTTTCAGTGTAAGTGTGCTACGTAAACGGTTAGAGTTTCGCAAAAGTCATGTGTGAGAGTATTGTTAGGTACCCTTTAAAAGTGCTAAACAAGTCCGTGACATCAATGTCTATCTCTTAAGGTTAACTCACTTTAACCTATTTTTCTTATGTTACTTTCTTTACTATCAAAATAAATGCGTTATTTATATTCAGTATTTAATATAAAACGTAATCATCCTTCACATCATTCGGTTTAAATGAAATTCTAGGTGAACTCACCTATATAAACAAATTAGCAGGTTAAAGTAAGCGTTATCCCTAAGTAACTATTCTACGCGAAGTCACACGCAATATCTAGTTAAAATGTAGTTGTAATGTTATGTATAAACTACATAGTTTATATTTAAGCAATAGGTACTAAGAACATACATTTACATAAATGTATGTTCTTTGTACCTATTGCTTTTCAAAAGGCATATTTTCAATTCGACAAAATACATTACTACGAACCATCAATTTCAATGAAAAGAAATATGTCTGACAATACATATACTCAGAGTTATTCTTCGATTAAACATCCGATGTTGGAACACCGAAACGAATGTCAACAAAAGGTCGAACCGAACTGTCGTTACATCCGTAATAACATTTCTCGTACATGGTTAATGTGCAGACAATTTTTTTTACCTTCAAATTACTAACCGGGTAACAGGGAAAATGACTGAAATACCTCACGAAATCTAAAATGACATGTGTTTTCAGATATTGTAAACTTTTACGAATGTATTTTTAAAATCGACAGTTGAATTTTAATTGTAGAATTTCGCTATTGATAAATCGTGATAACCGTAAATTCGTTTATTTTCATAACTGAAATTCACTCACCATGGTGCAATATTTTTCCTTTTATGTATTGAAATATTCGTATTTGATGTTATTCTGAAATTTATAACGAGATATTAAGCAAACATTGATTGACTACCTGGGAGGCCATCTCTTAAAACAATATTTCTATAATGACACGTCAGCATTTTTTTACCAGTAAATACCAAATAATATTATTGTAATATTATTTTTAGAGATAGCGTTAGACCCATGACGTTACGCATGTGTTAGTATTGCGCGTGAATATATTCTCCTTATGAAAACAAAGTTGATATTATTAGACTTCCTACTAGTGGTAAGTAAAAACTACCGCTATGGGTCGTCTGAAACGTGGCTCATCGCAAAAATGATAATGTTTTCCGAATTTACTTTATGTTATAGAATTATTTTCCAAATTCCATCAGCAAGGTAATTAGAGAGAGGGCTATCTCCCACAAGAGATGCCAGCCATGAGCGAAGCCAGTCTTGGGCTCAGGGTTGGGCAACAGTGTACCTATCCCCCTCCCTAATTTTTTGTTTAATTATGTTAGATCTAGCGTGGGGCAAGCACCCTAGCTTGGCTACGCCCATAATGTCAGCAAAACATATACGGTTATGATACGCATTCAACAATCGTAATCTACATTAGCGGTTATCTAAGACGGTGTTCCGGGATGAGACGGGAGTTGGCCGGCTGTCTCCGGGGCAAACAAACGGGACATAAATCAACGTCAGCGGTTTATCGCGCTTCAGGATGCACAGAGCCTTTAATGTGTTTGTTCCGGAAAAAGTTGCGCTCACCACTTTATGCAGATGGCCAGTTTTTGTTTTCCAAGAAACAGAATAACGACTGATAACACAAAATTTTTAATTATTCTTGTTCTAAGGTCATCCATAGCAGTACGTTTATACCTTAAAAGTAAGATTCAGATGGCAGTTAAATTACCGAAGACTCGTTTGGGATGCCATTTTACGAAACAACTAAATATTCTTGCGGCATCGTTACAAATAAGCTTCCTAACTTTTTTATTTTACATATACAAAAAAAAGCTTCCTAACTTTTTTATTTTACATATACAAAAAAAAGCAATCGATATCAGAGATAAGGATTTTGTGTTAGTTTTGACTCTTTTTAATTAGAAAGTATTATTCTTTCCTTATATAAATTAATCACGTATTACGTTACGATATAATAACTACAACTATAATCGAATTACAAATTTTTGGATGATACTTCTTTCCCTTATACATTTTACGAACCTCTTGTAGATTTTTTGATCGCAATATATGATATCTAACACCCAGAGAGACAGCTTGTATACTTTAGATAATTGCTTTGAGTACCTCTAAGAACACCCACTCTATCAGTAGCTGGCTGGACTTCACTGCCTTTTAGTTTTCATCCCTCACTCTCACAAAGAATAGTTATCTTAGAAGGCGGCTATTGTGTGAATTTGTTTACTTTCCATAAAGTTGTCGACGAGAATTTTTCGAGAACAATAGGAAACTTGGCGAGTTGAGATTCTGAACGAAGCATCTAAGTAGGTTCCGAATGTACCTACAACTCGCGCTTCATCGGGCTCGTCTTACGCAAAGTTCGCTTCTGTACATTGAACTTCAGCTTCTTTGCCTGCCTAAGCGTTTTTTTTAGGATTAGAGGACCCATTTTATTGTCCGATTGACGAAGTACTTGACAAACCCGTTTCATATCTCCATTGTTCACTCTTTGGATTTGTCGGTTAAAAATAAGAATATTTAATTACCCCATTGGTAATATAAGAATTTACTTTTATTAACGCTGAGACGGGGTCCCTTTTGACATAAGTATTACATTTATTATTTTCGTACTGTACTTTGTCTTTGTATAAATACATTATATTTTCTGTGATTTAATACTTTTCATATTGTATACAGCTGTAAGTTTTCTAATAAGTGTGCTAATAATATATCAATAAATACTTTCTTCTTCTTCTTCTTTATTCATAAAGCAGATTGAAAGATTTTAAATATTGAATATAAAGTTATTTTAAAAAATAACTTTTTTTTTCAGTAACAGAAAAGAAATACATATTTTATATTGCGCTGAGAAGAAGCGTGGTTTTCAATGCTAAAGTATTTGCAACCTCAAAATTGAATTGGTCCACACGAACTCGACTTGAAGTAACAAGTTTTCGTATTTTATTTTCCATTGCATAAAACCGCTGAATCTTGCTTCACATAAACCCGAAATAATTAAGAAAAGAAAGAAAGAAAGTTTTTGCTTTTTCACTGATCTTTTGAATAAAAGAGAAACGCATTTTTCTCTGTATTGTTCTGCAATTCATTTATATTCTAGTCATCACCATTTTTATATGGCAGATAACGTATTTCGCAAAACTAGAAATAATAATAAAATTTATTTTTGTAAGCATTCTGATGTTAAAACCGGGCCAAATTCAAATGGATATCTAAATTATTAGTCTGTAATATAAGATGAAATGACTTATAAAATAATATCGGTGTAATGATATCATTTTCTTATCAGCCTATAACGCCCCGCTGTAGAACACAGGCCTGCCCACACAGCAATGCAATGGGGAGATACAGATGTTAACAAAGTTGAATGGGTATTTTCATCCTCACAATAAAGATATACCTAACTTTAACTTACAAATTATCCATATTACCACAAAAGAGTTCAAAACCATTACAAAGCGCAATTTTTAATCCGAAGTCAACTCAGTTGTACTGTTTCGAGCGTTTCCTTTCGGAGCGAAATACGTGTATTTGCTAGCCAGCCATAAATCGCAAACATGCGCTGGGCAACAAAACTACAAAATGAACTTATAGTTTAAACAGACGATATGTGAACTGTTAGCTCAGTTCCGTGATTGAACTCGACTTGTTCAAATAACAATATCGTGTCAAACAGCGATTGCCAATATTAGTGATTTATGTTGGATTGTATTCAAAATGATTTGGCAGCTTTCAATGAGCAAAACTTTGAAGTTGAATATTTTTAGACAATAATTCGTATAATTTTAAAAGTTACTTTATAATTTCGAATATTTTGGAGTCCAGACTACTGCTATTTTTATACAATTAGTCATGTAACTAGATGAAAACATAGAAAATGTTAATTCAAAAGCTTAGCACATTGCGTACAAACCACAGCAAAATTGTATACTGAATGGAACTCACATAAAAAGAGTTACAAAACCCCCGCGTACTCATAATACTTCCAGGGAGATAACAGGGAGAATGGAACGAACAATAATCTCGTTCCCGCATTTGGTACAATAAAACCGTAACTATTACGTCAGTATTTATGTCCTAACAACAATGGCCAGTCACATTACCGTAAGCAGAAAAGTCCAGATTTATCTACATCACGATTCGCTCGTTAACCACCGAAAACATTATCCCACCACAACATTCGTTGCTATTAATATACAGGGCGCGCCATTAAAACACAGACGGGGTAAATCTCCCAGTTGTTGGCGCCGAATCACAATAAAATAGGTAGCAGAGCCAAGGCGCTGTGCCAAGCAAGTTTCGCCGAGGACGCAACCGCGCACCACCCTTGCTCCCTCTCCCGCCTCTATCAAAAAACATTCTGGTCTACATCTCTCTCTGTCTCCCTTATTATTCATTTGCAAACACGTGCACATTAATAAATCCTCGTTTTGTTTTTGTTTCAGGTAATGAGTCGTCCAGCAGCCCGACGCAGCCCATCAATCTTAGTAATAGACATGTACACGGTATTACGTGATTGTAATTAATCCCTTGTGAGCATCGAGCAAGCGTTAATGCTGATGGAATTCTGGAGACGTGATAAACTGTTTGCATAAACTTTGCATTTTCAATTGCTGTGATTGAGTTTTAGCTTAACGGTACACAGCTGCAAATCTAGAGTAACTTTGACAGTTTGATAGTAGCTAGTTTGCTAGCATTGTGGATATACGTATTGCCACTTTAATGTAACAAAAATCCCGCGATAAATTTGTCGGAACATCTATAGACTTTCTACGTAGACCCGAAACCCTTACTCTAAGTATTTTACGCCGGAATGTTCAATAGCGAAGTTAAAGTGGGTCGCGCCACATTGTAACACTGCCTCAAAATTGAGTTACAATACCAGGAAGGGGGAACTTTAGTCCTTTTCCAAAGCACGTTCGAAAATTGCACATTTGGTCCGGGCGGCCACTCGCCGAATCAGTCATTGTCAACAAAGTTTATCGCCTCGACTCGCCGCGCCGAATCGCCCGAACGTGTTTGTGTTGTGGTCTCAGAACGAACTTGCAGCTTACGATTCAACAACATAAATCACGAAACGAACCTTATGCACTTCTTGTTGCGTGTCAACACTAAATGCGATTCCAATGTACGCGATTTTATTGCATCGGTATTCTTGGTAAGCTTCCAATTTGGTTAAGTTATAACAGAGTAAAAAAATATACTTATGTATCCACTGAAATTCCCACAGCACCATCTAGCCACAAGTTATGGGTATAATACACGCTTCACGCTTAACTTGGGGCTAGATAGCGCTGTATGAATGTCAGTGGATATTTATTTAATTATTGCTGAATTATTTTAATTTGACTAATGGTAATATGTCATAAATAATATTAATGACAAAAATTTTACTAATGTATCGCAAGGTTATGGCACCATAAACAAATAATAATTATAATTGAACAATGTTTTTTAATAACTGGAGTATCATCAATCAGCTAACCAGGCTATAGCCACACAAATACACCACAACCACTGCACTGCAGGGGATGCTATTTGTACATAGTATAGCTATAAAATAAATACAAGCATATACAAGTAGGATGCGGATATATCTGTTCTCTGACATTCTAGAGCCTTCTGTGGGGTTCTCCGTAAACCAAAGGTTGAGCGCCTTTTTAATAGCGGGGTGTGAGGCCGAATTTCTCCAGCAGGCCCTGCTTGACCATGGAATATTCTAGAGCCTCTAATGGTTCATAGGAAGCCCAGGTACTTCGCCTGATAGAACTGTACTCTAAATGTACATAGGCCTTCTTTTCTTCAACTCTCATGTACGCCATGCACATGGGACTGTCAATAACATTTTAAATGATGTTAAATATTATAGCAGGTATGAGACCTGGGTTTGGGCCAAGGCCCTTTTTTATTGGTAAATAACTTACACATAACGCCGAATATTATATTATATACCCAACATTAAAAGAAATTCTAACCCAAAAGGGTAAATAAATAATACAGTTTATATTAATTAGTGTAATAAAGATGGAAATGTCGTAGAACCAATAATACAATTTTGTCATAACTATATAGCATGTTAAACCCTACAAATACACCTTCTACAAATACAATAAAAGTAAAATTATGTTTATTATGATTATTTCATTAGTTACGATCAACTAAAACATTTATATGTTTGTCGTTTTTAAGTTGCGGATAGAGTTTTCCTATATTAATCATAAAGTGAGTTTGAAACTTGCTTATCCATACGCCTCAGCCACTATCGCAAGCAAAAAGAAGCGAGTTATGAGTGGCGTACGGGTTCCATACTAGATTCATTTAGAACGGCTGATCCTAGGGTCGGATCGAAGCCAGCTTATTGATGGCTCGTGCCCCGGCCTGCGCAGCGTAATCTACGGATTACCAAGGGACGCACTATAATACGTCTGCCTTGAAAAGTCTCTTTAATGGAAGACATCGGCGATATGCTTCTATAGTGGTAATAAAAGTAAAGTGTCTTTTAACAACAGTATTTGTACGGATTACTATTTGCGCAAGGAGTTTTGGTATCGATCTTAATCTTGTGGTAAATATTCGTGTGAAGAACATTTGCGTCTGATCTGCGTTTGGGTGTTCTACCTACATCTTGTTCGTCGTTCTCTGCTGGACGTTAGTCTCCATCAGCCTGCGCCAGATATCCAGATCTTCCGATATCCTTTCCAAGAACCGCAGGATTCTTAATATGATCATGCTTCTTAATATAATTGCGCTGGGACTGTGTTATAAATCGCCGTAGCCTTATTTGTTATACGCCAAATAAGATTCTAGACATTAGTGTTAAGGGACCCTGGCATCCAGGCTTAAGCAATTTAAACAAGGTCTTGAATGTTATCTTATTAATACTACAAATTCTGGTGGCTCTAACCAACTCTTAATAACGAATATAATCTGGCGAAATTGGAGGCTGGAGAGCCCACTTAGACTGCTATTGACATATCAATGTTTACTCGGCTCCAAGCCATAGTTGAATCATATTTACTCTAATGAAGGTCCCAGCCTTTATTTTGTTTACAACGAAGTCGACATCTATTTCACGGTGTGCGAACACGCGACGTTTTCTTGAGCCTAGATTAATGTGTCGAGTGCGAGAGATTACGTTAAAGATCGGTATCTAAATCTAAAGGCCACAAGAATCCGTGTCGTGTAATCCCGGAGATGGAGCGCCGGGAACGGGTTCCGTGCCCGGCGAGGCTTTATTGATAGCACTCCCTGCGGAATGGAGGTCTGAGGACAATTATTCATGCCGTACCCCTGGTTTAGAGACGCTTACGTTTGCCAACGCTCGGCTGGTTTCCCACGTCTGATGCTTTATCTGATTGGCGGTTTTAGATGTCACGAATTTTCAAGTGGTAAGACAAATAGAAGCTTATTTTTTTATTACTAAATTGCTGTCATACATCATTAATGATTATAATGGTACAAATGAACAATAAGCCGTAACAACCTTTTGGTTTTAACGTTATAGTTATGCTCACTATTTGAAGTGGTTTTGCAGTTGAATTCACCAATATTAATGCAAAAGCCACAATTTAAATTGCAAATACTCACTATTATGTGTGGAGTTTTATGCACCAATTATAATATTGGCAAACATTCAAACACATTACGGATTAATAGACGATGATGTTGTTATTGATATTGTAACAAATTTACGTTGAAAATTGTACATCCATTTTACAGTTCGTAGTCATATTATCATTTAGACGATGTAAGCTAACAATGCAGGCACGGGTACCGCTTACTAAATGGCAATATGTAAAGGCTAATGGGACCTCTCTTCATATATATATGGAGTAAAAAAAAAGAATTCTGAGCCGTGTAAAAGACGAATGATAGACGATTGCGTGCAGCGAAGATACAGATTTTTACGGTCAATATACTATGTGGTTACGAAAATTCATAGATTAAAATTAAATCTCAAAGCTAGCGATGTTTGAATGTCTCAGAAAAGATGCGTACATGAATACAGTATCATTGAGATTGCACGGCACGGTTTGGAATAGAAAATATCTCACAGGCTGCGTCGATACTAAATAAACTTAGCTTTATCCAATACAATGATGAATTGCTATAGTATTTATACAGAGTCAACAACTATGAAAGCAGCTCCATGGATATTTAAAACATAATAGTGGCTATATTTAAAACATGGTGCTGAACTATCTGATTTTTTTATTACTGTTACCAAGTTTAAACAAGAATGCCTTACAGTACATATTGGTTAGTAATAAATGTGTACCAAACATAGACATTTTTTAAGTTGATTAACCGACCGTTATACATCGACTTTAGGCATTACATTAAACTTTTGATTCTTCTGAAGTAAATAGTATGTAATTTATCCATATTTATTTTATAGTTTTTTGCCATTGCAGATATGCACCTAAGCTAAATTATATCTTTTTACAATTTATTAGTAATAGGCATAGTTAGCTGATATCTAATATTAGAATACATGCATTTATCATAATAAGAACGGGATCGCTATGAATCAAGTTTATTACGTTACTGAATTTTGTGTTACGAGTATATTCTCCGCTAGTCGCTTTGAAGAGTTATTTCACCATTTGTCCACGGTCACACAGAATTATCAAAAGTACAATTTAAATTATTTTGAGAGCCCATTTGGTATAGCGGTTGAGACGTCGGCTGCTACACCCAGGGTTCCGGGTTCGATCCCCGGGCAGTACAAACATTTGTGTGCATGAACATGTATGTATCCTATGTATATGTATGTATTTACAAAAAAATATACTCTCGCGTGCAAGTAAATCGACTGAAAATGAAAATGAAAATGAAAAGTGTTTATTCAGTTTAGGTCCTTAAAGAACACTTATGAATGTCAAATGAAGCTACCACTGGTTCGGGAGGTAGTTTTCCACTGAGAAGAAACCAGCAAGAAACTCAGTAGTTACTCTTTTCAAAAAAAATTGTGTTGAATACAGATTCATTTGTAATCAAAATAATTATATAAAGCAAATTATATTTTCAATTTTTATCGTATTATGTATTGGTAAAAATATAATAATCTACAAAAGTACTATTAAGCAGTTAAGTATTATATAAATTTAAATAGATGACAACAAAAAAAACAAAAGTAGTGCAGGCGTGGAAATCAACATGTCCATGAGTTTTTATCATTTATATAATCTTCAACACTATAGTAAGCTTTTTTTTATTAAAATAGACTTTACATGAGACTTAAACTATGCAGGGTAAATCAATTACATTTTGTGGTAGCTTTATTAAATATTTTAATGCTTAATCCCACAAATGAATTCCCAACCTTATGCAATCTAAGATTTGGAACGGCAAGTTTGTGTTTGTTCCTAGTGTTCAAACTATGATTATCTGACTTTTTTGAAAATACATGTAAATTTTTGTGTACATAGATGACGCAGTCTAGAATGTACTGAGACGGTAATGTTAAAATATTTATTTGTTTAAATAATTCCCTTAGTGAGTCACGTGACTTAAGGCCGTATATGGCACGGATGGATCTTTTCTGCAATACAAAAATTGTTTGTAGATCAGCAGCAGACCCCCACAAAAGTAGACCATAAGACATCACGCTGTGAAAATAGCTAAAATACACTCAAGCCTCAAGTGCGCATAAAAAGTGATATAACTAAAAAATGACTTATTTTACCTCTATATAATGTTTTACATAATTAAAGCCTAGTAATTAGGCTTTCAAATGGTAGCATAATATCAGTAATTTAAATAAACACTTGTACTTAGAATGCAACTGAACGCAACCTCCCGTAAACTGCTCTGCGCTCTATTCACAACTTGCGCGACACAACCCCCTATAAAACCCCCTGTAATCGTTTTTTTCTTATCAGTCGCTCATTAGACGTTGACCTGAACACATCTCTGCAACTTAAAGCCGTCATTTGAAGAAAATTATGGATACAACACCTGAAGAAGCCGCTCAAGTCGTTGCCCTGTTGCAAGAAGGGTTGAACCAGCGAGAAGTCGCTCGTCGTTTGAATATGAGTCAGTCCGCTGTCTCGAGAGTATACAGAAGGTTTCAAGAGACTGGTGCCTTCACTCGGAGGCCTAATACCAGCCGACGCCGGTGCACCTCGGAGCGTGACGACCGGTTTTTGGTCTCGACCTCTCTCCGAAATCGACACCTTACCGGCGTAGATGTGCAGCAGGAGCTACGTCAAGTTCGCGGGGTGACTGTCAGTCAGTGGACAGTTAGAAAGGTTGAAAGAAGCTAACCTTACTCCGAAAAGACCCGCTACAGGCCCGAAGTTGACCACAGCTCATCGTCAAGCACGCCTTCACTTTGCTCGAGAACATTTGGATTGGAGCATAGAGCAATGGCAGTCAGTCCTGTTCACAGATGAGACGAGGATGTGTCTCCATGGCAGCGACAGGAGAGGTCGGGTATACCGTCGTCCCGGTGAACGGTTTTCACAGTGCTGCTTTGTGGAAACCGTTGCATATGGTGGCGGATCTTGCATGATGTGGGCTGGAATTTCCTTAGAAGGCAAAACGGACCTTGTTTTCGTTCCTGGGGGAGGCCGGGGAGGAGGTCTGACCAGTGATCGTTACATTGAAAATGTTCTACTGGATCAAGTTGTCCCTTATCAAGGCTTTATTGGGGAAAATTTCATCTTGATGCATGACAATGCCCGATGTCACACTGCTCGGGCCACACGTGATTTCCTGAACGATGTTGGAATTCACACTATGCATTGGCCAGCAATTTAAATCCCATTGAGCACATATGGGACGAGCTCAAAAAGAAAGTTAGAGCGAGGAATCCAGCTCCGACAAACATCAATGAGCTCAAGACTGCGTTGGTAGAAGAGTGGGGTCGAATACCACAATCATCCATTAAAAAGTTGATAAGGTCGATGAAGAATCGCATGAGAGCAGTGATCAGAGCTAGAGGAGGGAATACCAAATATTGACACGAATAATTTTTTTATCTTACGCACATTTTGTTTCATTTAAACACAATAACCCCATACTGTGAAATTGTATGAATTTTCAACATTTTTTACATTATCATTAGCATTAACCTTTTTTACTAAACTACTGAATCGATTTTCATGCAACTTACACCATTTTAAAGCTCAATTACTAGGCTTTAATTATGTAAAACATTTATAGAGGTATAATAAGGCATTTTTTAGTTATATCACTTGTTATGCGTACTTGAGGCTTGAGTCGATTTACTTGCACGCGAGTTTATATAAGTATCTTTATTCATTGTTTAGTACCCATAATACAGGCTTCACGCTTAACTTGGGGCTAGATGACGCTGTGTGAATTTCAGGAAACATTTATTCATTTATTAATATTATTAAAGCTAATATTGTACAATGGTAAAACTATGTAAAGTGTGTGTTAAGGTAAAGCATGAGGCAAAATATAACACATTTCACCCGTACAATTATTGACCCAAATTATAACGTCGGTTGGACTAATTACGTATAGTTATTACCACGTAAATTGAAAACCAATTGCTTTCATATCATAAACGCTCTATCGCCGATAATTTTACTTTAATAATATACTATGATATAGATCACGCGTCACCTTAATGTTACTCCGCTTACATATAAATCGATATATTATTCTCTTCAATGTTTAACGGGATCGAAGGAGTATTCGGGAGAGCCCCCGACTTATACGCCCGGATTAACCATTTTGTGACTAGTACCTCTTGTGAACTCTTTGTTAGCAAATGTCGTTTTAACTCTAATTACTACATTCTTCATAAAAATCAGATTCATATTAAATCCGCGCATATTATATGCGTGGTTTATATTACGTTAAGCGTTTTCAAAAGCGACGCCGCAATCTTATTGTCAAAAGCGTTTGCTTTGCAGCGTTGATTCCACAATAATTACCTACAATGCAATATTAATGACTAGTGAAATACAATGACAGTGTAATGAAGTCAAATTGGCTTAATTTTGTTGGAAACATCAATTAGCGCGGGGCGGGTAAATAGCAGTTTGCGTCAAGCGCGAAACGTTGCGTGTGCCACTTAGATTAACCGTCGATGATTATAAAGTTCACATTAATCACGTGTTTTTTTTACTTTAATTAATCATAATTAAAAACAATAACGTAAGCGTTGTACCGTCTATTTTAATATTTTACTAGGTGGTAAAATCGATACTGAGTCGTCTAGGTAGGTGGTAGGCCACCGCAGTGCCAGATATCATCCCGTGAAACAGGTGTGTTATGCACTTTTGTGTTTCGAGATGAGGGCACTGTAGCTAGTGAAATTACCGGGTATAAGAGACCTAACATCTGTTGTTTTGGGTGACGGGCGCAGTGCGACATTGATGGAGGATAATAACTGTCTATTAGTTGTTGGTCTCATTTAAATCCGCTCTGTCATGGTCTGGTGTATCACTTACCATCAGGTCAGCGTTCACACCTTCCTGTACACTTATAACATAAAAAAATGTCGATTGCGTCTTTTCTTGAGACCCCTTTTTATCCAATCTATTCTAATAAAACATTCCCTGGATAATACTTTTTTAGTGTCAAAAAAAAAGAGAACATTATTTTAATATGTAAACTGCATGTCTTCTTTTTATGGTGTTACATTTTGAGAATTTTAAGAAGGTCCCACTATTTTTTAAAAAGATAATAGGTTGTTAAAAGTATTAAAAGTTGGCCTATCCATTGCGATTGTGGTCGTTGATTGTTGTTCTCACATGTCAAGCTAGTTTCTCGCTTTTGACCTAGATGGCTCTTTGTGCATGTTTGAAGATACTCATTATCATATCATCTAAAGGTTATGGTAGTCAACTGGAGTGGAAACAAGTTTAGCAGAAGGCAGGAGTAGTATAAGGTCTGACCGACGTCAAGGGAAAGGTGATGGTGGTAAAAGATATAGAAAAAAGATCCACGACATCTAGCCCACCAGAGAAACGCGATAGGAAATGTAACTAATTTACAATCAATAATAATAGCATTTTTCTAGTTAGGAAGTGAGCAGGACGGTCGGTCACCTGATAGTAAATGATACGCCTGACCATGTCAGAGCGGCATTGTATAAATAAATAAATCTCCACTGACATTCACACAGCGCCATCTAGCCCCAAGTTAAGCGTTAAGCCTGTATTATGGGTACTAAACAACGGATAAACATACATATATACATTTTTTTTTAAATACATACATATTATGCATAGAAAACACCGAGACCATTACAAACAGACATGTTCATGCACACAAATGTTTGTACTGCCCGGGGATCGAACCCGGAACCCTTGATGTTGCGGCCGACCTCTCAACCGCAACAACAAATGGGTCGTCATTGTATGAGACCAACAACCAATAAACAGTTATTATTGTCCATCAATGCTGCACTGCGCCCGTCACCCGAGACAACAGAGTATGTTAGGTCCCTTATATCCTGTCATTTCACTAGCATTTTATTTTTCTTTATGGTGGTAGAAAAAAGACCTTTGCAGGATTTCGCTCATCACAACTAATTGAAAATTATTAGTTTTCCATCCAGTAATTCTATTTCATTTCCAAAGCAAATTTTATAAAATTATATTAATTTATTTTATTAAATGTATTTTCTTGGTTTCTTTGATTGGTAACTTATACAAATATAAACGCTTTTCTGTGTATTTATATTAAGATGATTTAATTGATTGACAATTATATTTTAGTTTTTTATCTATGATTATATTAAAGTTGTTAGGAACGTACCTACCTACGTAGGTACCTACCTAATAAATATTTCTGTCTACGAAGCCAATAAACGAAATCATATTTGTTTAACATATTTCAAATCATATTCCAATTGATGGAATAATTAAATAGTATGTCTTAAGAATTTCAAGTTTATATACATTTTAAGCTCCATGAAAATTACTGTCTGGAATTGAATCGAATCTATTATATATCTGAAGCTGCCTGAGCCATTTTGAGTTGAGTTTTCCACATACGTTATTAAGCTAAATTGATTTACTTGTATACACTACACTTAAAGCAAAGAAAGTACAAGTTAGACTGAAAAACATTGTTTCTTGCTGATATTTAAATATGTAGAATGTTTTGTAAGACTTAACAATCTTAGTAAAAGTTTTGTTCATTTTTGGCCTCAATACCAATATGAATTTATAGAAACATCAAGTCTGTGAAATATTTTTTATATGTTCCTAAGAAATATTTCTTTTTGGGTTCTCGTACAGTTATGATTAAGGAAAATATCGATTCCTTTGTGAGCTTTCTTGTGTTTTGGATTGGACAAAGCGTTTACTTTTTATATGCAAATGAGGTAAAGGTATTAACAGAATGGCGGCGAATTTCTTTTTGTTTATTCTTTGAATAAACTTAACGTGTAATCGTTTTAGGTATTTGTTGAAATAAAAAGCTTGTGTAAGATAATTAATTCCAAATTAAAGTTCGGGCTCAGCCGAGACATAGCTTTCACTGCTCTGGAATAATTTTGACTGACAAGGGATGGAAATTCGGAAAGAAAGTATGAAAATTCGTACACTTTCCTCACCCAGTGTTGGTATATTTTGTCATTTATTAATTTGTATGCCACATGGCATTTGTAACCTACCTTGCATATCACCAACTAAATTATAGATATACTTAGATAATGCAATGTTTTTATAAACTATAGTTTATCATTCTGGTTTTATTAGAATTGTTGACAAATACTATGATTGAATGTTATATTTAAACCTCAACTATGGGACGTGATTTAAAAGCACTTTACAAAGTTATTGTTTGCGAAGAAATGCAGAGTTAGAAAACTAAGCGCAGCCTTAAATTAACCTTGGAATTAGGGCACCGATAGCCGATTAATATCCTCGAAATCAATTAGTCTACTTAATCCGATTGCAATTAGCCACTCCCAGTTGAAGTTTTCGTGAATTTGTGCTACATTCCCATTACCGATCCATGAATATCAATTAAAGTTTACGACTCAAACTGGCATCCCGACGATATTTAATGTTATTTGCATGTTGCGGGGGCATTAACTTACTCGCCTATTAACTGGGTATAATTGAGTTTTGTACGCTTTCGATGTTACAAATACACCGGTCTACCTGATATCGGTTTATGCAAAATGTGTTATGACAAAATAAAGCGCTGAGCAGCGAGCTGGGCTGGGATTCAGTCGCGTACACAATTGTAAATTAAAGCGGAATTTTAGCTGTTGCCTGTGAGGTAACGTGCATGACACAGTTTTATAGTTTTGCTTTATGTGAAGTAGGACTTGTCGGTTTGTTGTAAACCTGCGGTTTTGTTTCGCTTGGTAACTTTAGTTAGCAGAGGCATGATAAAATGACGTTCAATAGAAATTATATATATTTACAATATATATAATTTCATATTGAATAGCTCAGTTATATAATTTCTTTTGGGACCATTAACCGAAATTTTATTCGAAATAACCAGTTTCTTAGTTATCCTGTTGCGGTATGTTTTGTTATTTAAAATGCAAGTATTAGTGTTCCTAAATTATAACTAATATATCCCCTAATAAGTAAAATTGAACCTGTTTTTTGTGTTTTCTAAAATAAATATACTTACAACTTTGAAAATGTTTTGTGGCTTACTGCTTAGCCGTTGGATTTATTCCATAATAATAAAAGATAACTCTTTCAAAGATACATGCTCGGCTATGAAAATCCGTCTGTATTAGTTATCCGGGTTAACTACATAACCCAATAACGATAATATAGAATGAAAATTATAATAAACCATGCTAATTAATATAGAATAATATAACGATTGCAGTACTTGCTTAACACGATCGTCAACAAAACTCGCCAGCTATGAAATCGAGCTCTCAAACAGAGTAGAAATATAATAATGAACAGTACGCCATAATACACTTTCCCCTCACACGCGTGCCGAAATAAGATCGCATCTATTGATTTAAGTAACGCTCGGACGTTCAGTAATCGAAGGTTTTCATGACGGAGGTTCCAATTACTGGTGGCCTCACCCTTCGCCGTTGACCTACATACTGTGCCTTGTTTCCTGAACCGAAACACGCTGATCGCAGAACTCATCTCATTAACGCTCCAATTCGATCCTAATCTGCATCTGAATAAGGTTTCCGATTGCGCGACAAACACTGTTTAAATATATTAATATTCAAGAGCTTTTTACACTTCCAACCTAATACTTCCAATTTGTTTATTAAACGGATGCGCGGTTCGACTAGTTTGCATTAAGTGTGAAACAATTTTGTAAAATATGGGGACAACTTGTTTATTGATTAATTACAATTTAAATAGGTTTGGATTGTTTATATATAAGGTAGTGGTCGATATATTAGAGAGTATTCGGATTATACCTGAACACCTATCATAGCCTTTGATATAACTATGGAAGTCCAAATCTTGAAATTTATGAATTACAAAAACAATTTTAAAATGGAAAAAACCGTGTTTAATAAACACGGTAAGCTTAGGTTCGAGTTCGCTTCCAGCTTAGTGCAAATATTAGTGTCCATTATAAAAAATCTTTTAGTTTTAGTTCCGGTATCCAAAGAAAAATATTAAACGTATGTATATTCAGTTTACTATCGCATGCGCTATCTAGTCCCAGCACTAGTATTATATGTATTAAACTTTTATGCAGATTAGTTTGGGAAATGTGACACAATTTTCAAGTACATACACTAAGCAGATATTACTCTCTCTGCACCACACATAAAACATGTGCTATAATAAACATCATATTTTAACTTTTTCGTAATTTTCTTAACATATCTTTATCGTTAGAGTTTTGGTCATAAACGTCTAAAAGCTTTGTACTCTTACCTATAAATTTAAGGCACACACTCGGAAACAGTTCGGAACTAATTTAAAAATATCTTCATCATCTCGAGTCAGGTGGGGGCAAATGGAATCACCATTAGATGTCGGTAGATCCTCTTCGACGTTTTATCGGAAATAGACTTAACGGCGACTTTTAGGGTCACAAATTGACATGAATATTTATGAGCCGCCCTACTTTTTCCGGTTCAAAGACAATACTCAGTTTGCTATGTTGAAACTCTTCGCGCAATCTTCCCCGTCAATTCGTCTTTTTGACGAAATAATCGCCGACTTCTGTGGGCAAACTACCAAACAAGTTAAATCAAGAGAAATTTGCTTGGCACCGGGAGCTGGAAACTGAGGCATAAATTCGGAAAGGGCGAATCGGAACAATAAGATTTTGGCCTCGTTTTATATAGTGTTGGGGTGTGGACTCGTAATCTGTGATACACTTCACTTACCCTGCTCTTTGTGAAGCTTATTGTGAGATATGTATGAATTTCACATGAGGAAGACCTTGTAAAGGTTCCTTGCGTGGCTACTTTAATTTCACTGAATTATGTAGCCATATCAGATATGCTATTATAACTGTGTTTTAGGCTGAAAGATAAGAGTAAAAGAATACCTATTGGTCCTTGAAAATAAGCGTATTTACATCGCATTGCTGTTTGTTCTTGGAATCGCAAGGGCATATTATAGGCGACCGTATTGACTTATCATTCAGCTGCTTAGTTACTAAATTATTTCATCTAAGATATAGTACCTTTCATAGAAATCAAAATTAAACTTTGCTATCTACTCCTATAGACTTGAAACTTCGTTAGACTTCATATTATATCAACAAGACAAAAAAAAACTTACACGTACGACACTATATTTGATTAAATATAATCTTAGCGATGAAAGCATATTTCGCTTTTCATCGTCCTTGTTACAAAAAGTTCAAAGCCTTTATGAATAATGAATATTTCTTCGAGTTGTTCAAAGTCCCAATTTCTGTGCCTAAGTTCTTAATTAATGCTTAATAGCTGCCCAAGTGTACTGCCTACTTACATAAGCTGTACCGAACTTGGTTTGTATTTTTGATCTTGTATACTTAAGGAAAATTAAAAAAGACTGATATGATTCATACTGTGTCATGTTTAAATGTTTTTTCGGATCTATATATCCTAATAATAGAGAATTCGATAGCATAGCTGTTAGCACGTTCGGCTGATAAACCATATTCGGTGAGCCGGATAAGTGAGCTTTGCTTCTGAAGTCACTTTATGCTTCGCAACACACGCTTTGCTGTTGATTCCAGCTACCATCTTCGTGGCATTCGTTAAAACCCACTAATCTTCATTGGGCTCAGGTGGGTTACGACCCACTGTTTTCATAGCCATGCTATCTGTGGAGACATGCCATGGAATAGGAGCATTTAGCCTAGATACTTTATTACGATTATGAACTGACTCATCTGAACCCCAGATCAGAATCTCAATGCTTATTAAGAAATGAAGATAGGTCACAAGAAGAACCTTCTTCTTCATGTATACTATCTTCAATTGTCTTTAAATTACAGCGCTCATAGCACCTTTGAGGGTACGAGTGACCATCAGTGGCGGTTACATCAGATCAGATATCCAGAAATATGCAGATGGCGATACAAAAAGATCAATTGCAATGATGACAGAAGTTGTTGAAACGTCTTTCAAGAAAAACCCTTTTACAAGGGTCCTTTATGAATAGATGAAATTTTTTGTTACATAGTTAAAAATAAGGCAAACGGGTAGTCAATTTAACTAATGGTTAATAATACCAACCTTTAAAAAAGGGAGGATAAAGGAAATTTTTTAATAGATAACTTCTGTGTTTCGGGATATGGACACTGTATCTAGAAAAAGTATGCGAGACTTACGAGTAACAACTGTTGTCTCGGGCAACGGACGCAGGGCATTATCGAAGGAAAATAATAACTATTTACGGTTATAAATTTTTTTCAACGCAATTGTCATGATCAGGTGTATCACTTACCACCAGGTGAGCGTACTGAACGTCCCGTTTGCTTATGACATAAAAAGATATGGGGAAGTTAATATTCAGTAAAGTGGTGTTACATAACCATCTCTTACTGAAGTGGTGGCAATTGTTTTAATCGTCACCACAGCAACCAACACAGATAGTAACTAAAATGGAAATGCTCACGTCAATGTAGCGTTTGGCTCATATTGCATTATGCAAAGTAATTCACAACTGTTTGGAGTATCTAAATTACTCATATACTGAGTTGCCGTCTCTGTGTTGATCTGTGATATGAAACTAAGTCATAACATTGGCACTGTGAACAGTCAGCAGGTTACAAGTTAGATTTTGCACCTTTTTATGCTGTTGTCTACTTTATATGTGTCAGGGGAAAGGCTAATATGATAGTATATAATATTACATAAATAGAAAAATTAACATTAACATGTAAAACCATCTTTTTTCTCTGTCTCTCTTCAACCTATTGTAGTCTACCGTTGGACATCCAGCCTCCTCCAGCAACTTTTCGCAAGTCGTTGGTCCATCGGGCCGGAGGGTGCGCTATGCTTGCCAAGATGCGGTCTCCACTTCAGAACTTGTCTGCTCTAACGGCCATAGGTTCTGCGACATACGTGACCAGCCCACCGCCACTTCAACTTGCTGAGCGGGCTATGTCGGTAACATTAGTTCTCTTACAGATTAAATCATTTCTGATCATATCCCTAAGAGAGACTCCGAGCATAGCTCGCTCCATTGCGCGTTCAGTGACTTTTAACTATCTTCTTACTTCTACCAAATTCCAGGCATGTAATACTACTGTCCAGTTGTGGTTGACGTACCCAGTACTGTTTCCCATCTTATGTTATTACGCGCACTGCTAAAGAATACAATGGTTGTCATATGTAGCCCTAAGACAATGTCATAGTAAACGATAATTACTAGTATTATTTACAATTAATTGCCTTGCGAAATTACGAAAACGGGCTCTAACAACGTATCCATATGTAAAAGCCATATCCGTTATGATTAATGATAATTAACGGCTACTTTATTTACCAGTAAGAGGTGCTCACACTTAAAAAATTTACAAGTATAATTGATGAAATAATTAAAAAATTTTTTTTTTGCATATTTGTGTCAATACACAGTATGCACACTTCCCCCAAATAAATTTAACATAACTTATGTAAATATATTCCGTAAATAGCTAGAGCAGACAATGAGATTACGAATAACCTTATCAAAATGCGTACACAGGGGGTCAGGGGGTTACCCCCTGTTTGTATAATTTATATAAAATTTAACTATGGGCGTAACTTTTTTGTATGAACAATGTATAATTGTGAATATTTTGTACAAATTTGGACATTACATTGTGAGTTGATATAAGAGAATGTTGATTACCGCTTTGTAACCATATTATTTATTGTAAAAGATAATCAGTTTATTTGTGAATCCTAGCCTTATTTCAACATTCATGAGTCGTAATAAAAGAAATACAATACAAATACAAAACTCTATTTCAGCAACTTAATCTAATACAGGTGGAAGTAGTTCGTGCTCCCTTTTAAGCTTGATTGCTTGTGGTGGACAGTCATAGGAAAATAATTCAAAACAGACTAAAGCTTTAACAAACTTGATTTAAACGTCACAACAGTTATTGCTCCTTTTAAGACTCGAAGGAAGACCTTTAACAATTATTTCAAGAGGACGGGACAACCATTCCTTTCATTCCAGTTTCTTGACCGTGAAACCCCTGTCAATGACAGATGCAGTGTACAAAGAAACCAATATTGATAGTAATAAATTCTGCCAATGCTGCTTTGCTGATTGCTCCCGTATCTAAGACAACAAATCTTAAATATCTTAGACCAGTAACTTACACTAAATTATACCTTAATTCTTTATTTCAAAAGTTTTTTTTGTTTTTGAATGCAAATGTGAATGTTTTTATTTTACAAAAGGGGTTTGATTTGGTATTTCTAGCTGAATGATAGTGGAATTACTAAAACTTAACATATTTACGTCACAAGATCGCAACTACAGTGTGATCTATTCTTCATCACTGGTACATTAAAGGCGACTCGGTTCCACTTAAGTACCAGCGCTAAGCAGTAAAAAAATTAACGCATACAGTATACGTTATATTTTTACTGCTTGGCGCAAACGACCTTCACAATTTTACTGGGTAAGGCGGGAAACAGATGGCTGGTATCCTCGAAAAGTTTATGCAACAAACTTAATTGGAGTCCAATAGAATTAACATTTAAAGTCAGCCTGTCCAACAATGCATAGTTTATAAAAACATAAACCGGCCAGGCTCCTACAAAGTCTCATCCAAATGGCCAACTTACAATTACTAATACATTCGGGAACTGGAGCGCCATGTTTTTAGGCCGGTTCATACTTAATTCAGTCTTCAATGCAATGCGATTCATTGGTAATTGAATCAAGGACGGCTTTCAAGTTTGAGCGGTCAAATAATATAAGTATGTTTATCCGTTGCTTTGTGCCCATATTACAGGCTAAATTTCTCTGTTTGGGACTAGATAAAGCTGTATGAATGTCAGTGACTATTTATATTTAATTTTTTGCGATTCATTTTGACATTACAGAAGATTACTGGTATCTTGGCGCCGCGCGTCGTCTTGGATAAGTAACTATGTAGAATTTAATATCTGTTATCTGGATTAGCTTGGATCCATTCTTTAATTACCTGTTCAAGGGGACTTCGTTAAATTCTACCATCGATTTTGCCTGCTCACCTAGATTTTGTCCAATTAGCGATTAATCCCCAACGATGGAGTACCTACTCGGTCAGTCAAAGGAAGCTGACATTTACAATAACTAAGTGCATATTTTGTTTAATTATGTTTATAAAAATATATACAACTAAAATATTGTTAAAACTGTGACACAAAATAGGGCATCCTCATAAAATAAAATTAGCAACATAACATCTCATCAATAAGCAGTGAACGAATTGTCACTGAAAACAACACTTAAAAAGCATTATAGAATTCAATAAATATACTAGGTCAATTTATTAATTATAACGAATGTATTTTTAGCAAAAGTTATCGCTTTCTTGATTTATAATGAATCATTCAATGATATACCCATTTGATGTTGCGGTTGAGACGTCAGCTGCGACACTAAGGGTTCCGCGATCGATCCCTGGGCAGTATAAACATTTGTGTGCATGAACGTGTCTCTTTGTAATGGTCTGAGTGTTTTATATGTATAATATGTATGTATTTACAAAAAATATATGCATGTTTATCCGTTGTTTAGTACCCATAATACAGACTTCACGCTTAACTTGGGACTAGGTGGCGCTGGGTGAATGGCAGCGGATATTTATTTATATATTTAAATAAAACACACTTTAACATTCATCAACGCTTTCAGAGCGTAGTAGATGAACCCTTTAGAAACCTAACGGTTTCATTGTCATTTATTTAACACATTATCCTTTCCGTCTCGTATTACTGACACAGAAGCCTGATATTGGCAGGCAGTAGTACTGTTTGGTAACCGGTGTCACATATCACGGCCGCTTAAGGCAACCCGGGGTTAATGACCGGGACGAGTCCTTGTACCAATATCCTCTAATTTCGAGGCATTTGTCTAACCTTTTTGCGTTTGACAGGAAGTAAAGATCAAACGTACCGAGTATGTCTCGAGGTTGTACGTCGCCACTTGAATTTTGCTTTGGCGTCATGAAAAACAAATAATAAGAATGCGAATCGAAGAGACTGCTAAATGTTTCAAGTCAACGATGGAGACATATCTCTATAAAAGATCAATTTTACTTATAATTTACTTTGACGACCCATCTCGTGTCGTTTGAGACGTCGGCTTTTACACCAAGGGTTCCGGGTTCGATCCCCGGGCAGTACAAACATTTGTGTGCATAAACATGTCTGTTTATGTATATTTATTACAATTTAATGAAATAAATATTATTTGATTTGATTTGTTGGTCTGGGTGTTTTCTATGTGTAAATGTATGTTACAAAAAAGTATATAAGTGTGTTAATCCGTTGTTGGGTATATTTAATACAGGCTAGATGGCGCTGTTTACCTACATCAATCAGATATAATTCATTTATAAGGAGAACCAACAGGAAATTTAGCAGTTACAGTATTTTTACACATAAATGATTATAATATTTTACCATGACTGTAGGCTATCACGGCGCGCTTTACACGAATGCAGTTAATGATTATAACTCACAATTAATTGTATAATTTTACCCAATATGATAATTATCATGCACTAGTAATGTACGTATAAAACGTAACATTACGACTGCAACATTACCAAATGAATTAACAAATGGTTCACCCGCCGAGATTACACTGGTAGAGCGAGGGAGGATTATGAAAACTAACTGCCTCGTTGCCGCACTGGAAATTGAGATTAGGGGCGTCCGTTAACCTTTGCTTAATCAATACGAAGTATTGTATGCAATCCAGGTAACCTCATTCCGCATGTGCTAATCACGTTAATCAACTTCTGTTATTCGAAACACGACGTAACTAAGACAATGTATCCCACCCCTAAAAGCTTACAATATTTAATATTATTCCACACACAACATAAGAGTTGGTGAAACAATTCTATTATCGTCGCCATATCAACTACGTAATCAGTGCATTATTTAAAGTCAAGATGCCATCGCTAAAATCAAAGTCCCTGGTAAATGAGTATGAATGGATACTAAGTAATTTCGGAGGAGCAGTAGTGCATTCATTGTCATCAGCTCATTCAACGTCTCCACCGAGGGGCACGAACCTACCCGCAAAGGTATAGGCCGTAGTCGTCAACGCGGGCACCGTGCGCTTACGTACGTGTGACCTTACGATATTTTCCTTCACCGTAAGAGCATCGGTTAAACGTCCATATAATTCCAAAAAGTGAAATAGGAGAAGAATAAGGGAATATTAGAGGAAGAAAAAACAGCATGCGAAACGTTGTTTCACCCCAGATTTCTGGTTAAGACTGCTGTATCACAACGACTGATCCAGCCTACATGTGCATACGCACGGTCCGTTTAATTTTCTATGCCCTAAGTACACTTTATCTACGAAGACACAGGCTTTGTAAGAAAAATGATCGTTTCCCCAACCATAGGTGTTCTTCATGATGGGAAAATTAGAAGTACTTTTTAGCAACGACAGATTTTATCATACCGCTGTCAGGCTTTTCGTTTATTTGTTAGCCAACACGCATAAACAAGTTCCCTAGTGCAATACGGTGCAGATTATCCAAACAAACGGCCGCGGTGCAGCCAACACTGCTAGAAATATGGGCAATAGGAACTGTTGCAGATTAGAAACGCTAATTACCGCTCACGTAATCGATACGAATGTTAGCGCCCGTGGTTATTGTAGCGGGAGTATAATCGGTAAATATTGTTATTGTAGCGGATGTTCGATCGATTCTTACTATCGCAGTACAGTGCTGAATAAATTACTCAACTTTTAACCTAACATTAGTAATAAAGACACATTAACATAGTAACTTTATGTATGCAAAGTCTCAGACCGATCGGTTTAAATTTGACAGAGTTTCATACAAACATTAGGTCGGTATCCATTCAGACTTCACCGTTACTGTCCAAGTACGGCTTCCATCCGTCCATCTTTTCGATGATAGTTTTTAGATTATAAAATAAAATTATCGGGAGGTTAAAAAAATAATCTGCGAATTACGTAATCACTACTCATTATCATATTGTTATTATACTTGTTAAAGACAACCTAATTCCATAATTTGAACAGCCTAAATAAACGTTTCGCTTAATTAACATGCCTAATACGATAGTAAGAGCAAAAGGAGATTTAATCTTAATTGTCATACTGCCCTATTACATTATAATAAATACTCAAACGTGACTGACTGACTACCTGACATAGTGATCTGTAAACGCACAGCCCAAATCACTGACCGGATCTGAAATAGATGAAATTTGAAATACAGGTAGATGTGTGGACATCCGCTAAAACAAAATAGGGGATGGAAGTTTGTATGAAACATCATCAATTTAAACCGATCGGACTGAGGAGTACATGCATAAAGGAACCACGAAGAAATAGGAGATGAAAAATAATACTTCTTGATACGAGCAAAGCCGAGGGCAACAGGTAAAATTATAATAAAGCCCTATCTTTGAGGCTAAAAAGGCTTAATTGTAATTGTTACGATTCGGAGAAAATATTTTGTACAAGATTATAAAGAAATAATAACAATCGTATTCATTAGGGAACCAATCTATCGTATTAATCAAGCAGCCTATGAAATTTACCTGTAGGACACAGATTTTCTCACACTGTATGGCTGTATGGAGATCGGATGTAACCTAGTCGTACCACGCAGTTTCGGTACAGATTGGTTTGTGGAATCGACTACCAGCCAAAATAGTAACCGGGATTAACAGTAACTAAGTTTCTTAATCATAGTGTAAAATCCCCTTCTCATCATAACTATAACGGCATTTCTTGAACCTATCGCAATCCAAAGCTGAATATAGGTATCCCCAGATATGCTATACATTACAAAAGTATCCTTTGCCGACCCAAATATTACGTAGTCGCCGTACAACCGCATTTTTTGCCCTCGGAGTTCAAACCTGATGGCATGTAAGAAAGGAAGGCTGCTGCTCAGCTCTTAATAATATTGTCTGCAATATATTAATCATAGTTACTAACGTATTCCATTCAATTCAACAGAAAGGCGGGATCAAATTTCAGTCAGTAGTTTCACAGCCATCATATCTATCCCTGAGACCTAACAGCCGGCATAAAATAATGAGGACCCCCAACTCTTTGTTACACATGAACATTTTCTACTTGCAATATGAGGCTTGTAAATCAAATAATTCACTGGCAAAAGGTCGGTATAAAATAGGTACCTTGTAAGAAAGAGCTTTGACGTCGACGCTCTTGTTTTTGTAAGCTTTGTGTATAGTCTTGTCCTTTTGTTCATGTTTTTGTAGACACTAATCTCCGTAACAAATTATGTTATTTTTCGTATGTTTCTTGCGATGTACCAGGGGCGTTTTAGAGGTTTCTTGTGATAATACATCTACGGAATGACGCAATCGCGTTAATAAAAACAACACTGCAAACTTTTCACGGGGAAATGTTTTGTGTTTGCTTACATTTGGTTCCATTAGCAGGATATTTAGCCCAATTCCACTTTGGTGTTGTTTCACGTGGATGGCGATAAGTGTCAGCCTTAAATTAGGTACATGTTTGTTTTGAAGCATTGAGTATAACGTTTATAGTGTAGATTGCTGTATATGCTGAAGGAACGACGATTTTGAAACTTTCACCAGTTAAGGCTCCATGATCAATAGACCATACAAAAATAACATTCATTTGTAACATTATTGCTACATGTAGGGATTATTAATGTTATATAACAATAAATTTAAAGGGAAAAAAAATGTATTTTTTTACTTTGCAGGCTTTAACAGTTGTTTTTATAATTAGAACATTTTTAGCACAATCAGTCTCTTATAATAAAAAAAACACATTAACACCCAAGAAATCTTCAGAATAGTTCATATCTCTTTCGCTAAAGTGAAAGACAACAAATAATTGAAACACTCCGGACTGAATGAAAATTATTTTCATTTCGACGAACAAAAAGACGTAGATGGCCTAAACGTCTGTTCTATTTCATTGACGCAGCCAGCGTGATCCGAGAGTAAGCTGCGAAGCTCTTGTCTGTGCCATGTAGAGCTTGACTTAACACCTCCTTTGTACGGGATGTATGCATGTTAAGAAACATCACGTGTATGGATTTGCTTTTCATGTTTCTATAAGAAATTAACTTCAGGTTGCTTTTTAAAATATAACGACATACTTGAATGAAGGCTTCGTAAGTATACAATAATTAATTTTTCAGGAGGCTGAAAGAATTTCATTAATTGTGACTGATATCTTGGCAAATACCAAATAAGAAAATTAATTGTGATGCGAATATTATATTACAAAACTGACAACTACTAGGTGGTAGACTTGGTACTAAGTCGTCTAGGTAAGTACCACACCCCAGTGCCAGATATCGTCCCGTAAAATAGAAGTATTTTGCACGTGTTTCAGGATGAAGGCACTGTAGCTAGTAAAATTACCGGGTATAAGCGACCTGACATCTGATGTCTCGGGTATCGGGCGCAGTGCGGCGTTAATAGAGAATAAAAATTGACTATCCGGTGTTGGTCTCCATGAAAGCCGCTCGGTCATGGTCAGATGTATCATTCACCATAAGGTGAGCGTCTTGATCATCCTGTACACTTGGTAACAAAAAGAAATATAACTCAGTAGTAAATTCCGAACAGCTATTTAACACTTCAGTAATTATTTAAAGCGTAAACAACCTAGCCTTACAAACCTCCTGCGACACACAGTCTACATTTTAACGATCTGTAGTTTCTATTGTGGTTTTCTGGTGCACACAATCGTCCCGTAACATCCCTCTCAGTCAATTTCGCTAGTGAAGACCAACCCCTACCGTTCCCATTTGCAATGTTTTGCCTTTTGTTTCTTGGGAGTACAGCATCCTCTTTGTCTAAACTCGGCTTGTTTGCACCATATGCAAATATTTACCTAGCCGAGGTTCAGCTTTGACGTTACAACATAATTTTCCGACTTTGCGTACCCTCGTACGTGAGTTTAGGGAGGAGGAAGTGAGCGGTTTCTTAACAAGTTCTTTTTTTTCGCAGGTACGTTAGGCGAGCGATGCTAGTGTGCCGATAAACGCGTGGGTAAGTGCTTTTGGCATTGACGAAAAGAGAAGACGCGAATATATGACATCAGATGTCAATTATTGGTGATTTATTATCTTTGGAATGAACGGAAAATACAGTGACAAAGTTGTTAGCTTCTTTTTATGTTAGGTACGGAATAAAAATGCTTAACCGAATTTTCAATCGAGAAATCAATAGTATAAGGCTCACAGCAAAGCGCAGGCTTTTTCTCTTACACATATTGACTTTTGGATATTAATGTGTTTTAATATCCTTCCAAAGCTGGAAAAGAGTCGAAATAATCATTTAAGTATGTTTTGAGGAACTAATTTAAAAAACGCAGTATGCATAAAAATGTAACAAAAGTTTATTTGTAGTAGAAGAACGCTCTCTGTATCTAATCTAAACTAATCTCTCGCTAATATTATTAAATACTTAATGACACAAATTCAAGAACTTGTTTGGAAAACTAATGGAGACCTACTTATATCCTATATTGTCGTGCAATGGTTCCAAGTGAAAGCGCTTGATATTTTTCCACATACCTAAGTAGGCATAATTTTCCACATTAGCCGCTCCTCATGACTAGCAATTATGAAATGACTTGACTGCCCTACTAACCTGGATAAATGAAAACAAGCTTCAAATTAAAACAAAGGAAAAGAACGCAACAATGATTATTACCTTTTCCTCTTTCAAACTTTATACGAAGTTATACATTCAAATCTTGTATTTAGGCTCGTAAAATAACAAGGATAAAATTCTACTATCACATACATTTCTTCATGAATTATTAATACGCACATACGTAGTATTTAAAGCTAATTTGTCGCTATTAAATATTAAAACGTTTAATTCGTTTCAAGTGTTATATTGATGTTTCGCCGTGTGAGACGAAACATTAGTATACAGTTGTCATCACATCCACTCTATCGTCGTTAGAAGCGGCTAACCGATAAATCATTTAGTAGAGGATGGGCAGCAGCGCCTAGATTACACCTAAAATTTCATGGGTATCGACGATAAACAAAATATGGACTTTTATAACAAATGTCAAATTGCTATCTTTAAAAATAAAATCTATTTATTTTTATAAAGATATTATTTATCTGCTCCGGTGATTCAAAGCTTTAAATGGGGATCAATGAAAAGTCCTTTGTTTGGCAGTAACCCGAGGATAAAATAATGGTGGCGATTTTTTGAAGAAAATAAAATCAGAAAATAGCTGGCTGCTCATTAGATCATACGAGACTACAGTTGCCTATAATAATAATAATAAACATTTGTTTCTGTCGATGTTGGTATAATATCTCCTAAATAACAGCGATGAAATCTATATGTAAGCTATAAAGTTAAATACATACTCCAAAATGACAAGTAAAAGTAATTCTGAAGTACGTATTTCTTAATCCCATTCGTTTTCATACAATACCATTACGCACTGGCCGTCCAAAAATACCCACATTGTGAAAACGCACAACAATTCGCCTCACATCCGATTATAGTCCATTCAGCTATTTAAGCGGCCGTCATTCCGATTCAATCCACAATCCACTACGGTGTTATCCCAACCCGAATTCCAGGGAAGCCCACCACCGTTCAAAGTCAATTTCCCGCCCATAAGAAATCGTACAAGTATAATAAACGGCACATAGTTGGATCCTTTCAAGTAGATTAAATTCCGGGACCCTTGCAGATATGATCGCTTGCTTCGCTGCATGTCGTTGGAGAATTTATTATCGATGCCTGGTTTTATAAGAATTTAATTTAAACCATCATTATGTGAACATCAATAACCGAGACATTCGAAGTACTGTGGTACTCATTTTTCTTTTTATGTAGTTCTCGCTCCGCCATCTTGGAATTTCCTTTGGCCTTTCGTGAACGAAATAGTTCCGTTGAATCTTTCCCAGTGGAAAATTTATATTAATAACTCTACGAAAATTATTTGTCCTGCCTATACAAGTAAATTGATGTTTTGACCATATTCTTTTTGTGACATAAAAAAATATTTAATATCCGAACCCGTTTGTTCATGCATATTTGACATTAAAAAATGTTCATTGATTCATTCAAAAGAGAAATCTTACAAAAATAACTGCATTCTTAAAAACATTTTTGTGCTCGTTTAAACACATTCCATTGAATGAAAGTAAAGTAATGCATCTATTTTTGTTAAGAAAAAACCTATATAAATGTTAAAAGGCATAACTTTACATAGTATGTATATTATTAGATTGTATAATTGTTATCAGCGCTCGTACCTGCGCGCTTAATTAATTTGATAGAATAATTTTGAAATTTGTTTTGTTTTAAATACCTATATAGGATTTTATACGTGTAATTTGTTGGTTTTAATGACTTTTACGTACCTTTTAATAGATATTTTTAGGCTCTTAAACTTCTACGACGATTACAATGTGAGCGACATTGTGTGACAAGTTACAACATTAATTAATATTGCGTTAGATACATATATTATGTTAGAGTTAGTGGCCAAAGCTTTGCGGTCGTACTGCTTCCGAATCGATACGAAATAATAGAGTTCGTATTCGATTCAGACCGACAGCTGTCGCGAATATAGGCAATCATTATAGGAAACACTAATCGATGATATACTCGCAACCTCATTGAGTTCTGTGCCACCTAGAGCGTCCAAATTGAAATGAGGCTTCACTGTTTGTCTTTAATTTGTCAGAAATTCAACGAGCCGTTCTATTTATGTACATAGCCTGCGTTTTAATTGGTTCTGTTGTTTTTGACCAGTTATAGGCACGAAAATAAATTACACAGACTATTGTATTGTGTACTCGGATTTGAATATTGATGTTTAAAGTCGTAGACGTTGAGATATCGGATTTAGCGAAAATATATGCGAAAATATCTTAACTATCTCAATTCGGTTTCCAACAAACTGGCTATTGTCCCTGAGCAACACCACAACGATTTAATATAGTTGTACGTGACAAGCTCACTTAATTGGCCAAGTCTCAAGTTATAAGTATTGATTTCTATGTAATATTGAATTTAGGCCTTCAAGCATAAAGAGCGGTATAATAGGACATACATAAGTAAAGCTCGTCAGTAAATTTTGAAGCTGCTGTATACACTAAGAGACCTTGAAGTCAATACCCTTCTAATATGAACGTTTGTTTTTTTTATGACATAAGTCATTCAAAAACGATTGTTCATAATATTAGAAGTTTATTCAATGTCAGTACAGTAGTTAAGCAGACCGCTCATCTAGAGATAACTGGTTACTGTCGTATTATTGAATACACAAAGTGATTTTGACAAAGGGACCACAATATTGGTTACACTTATCATATATATTTATATATGTATATATATTTGTATTGTAGTATGTTATATATTTGATTGTACTGTGTATATGTATTTACGTATATAATATATTCATATATATTAGTATATTTATTTATATGTGTATACATGTACTTATATGTATATAAGTGGGTTTCCACGGAAAAACAGCGTAGAGTTGTCTTGCAGGCACCTCTACATTATAAGCTGAGTGGCAACCAATTTAGTGTCATTGTTGATTGTTTAACTTCATATTATTAGTCTAAGTACTTATAATTAATTATTTTATATGCACATGTACCTATGAAAAAAACACTTAATAAACTTTTTATTATTATTATTATATATATATCTTAATCTCATGTGTTAGTATTAGTGTATATTGTGCATGGTTGCTTTCGTCTACCGCTCTAATTGGCTAACATTTAAGTTTCTTTTTATTATTTGGTCTGCTGGAGGAAAATTTTCTCTTTAGAAATGAGCCTACCTGTACTTATTGTTACTTTTTGTTACTTTAAGTTGTCAACTTTGTACGAAATAATAATATAATCACTGGGTAACTTGCGATGTAAAGTCACAACATACTGCCTGACCGGAGGCCTGAACATCATCAATCATCATTACAGCTAATTATGTCTACTGCTGAACGAAGCCTCCCCTAATGATTTCCGCGCGGACCGATCCCTTGCAGTTGACATCCATCTGCTACCCGCCACCTTAACCAGATCATCCGTCCATCTGGTTAGGGGTCGGCCTGAACATACAAAAAGCATAACTGTTGTGAAGGACAAAATTCGTTATTTGTTTTCGGGTTTTTCTAAATAGTTTTCTTTATTAATTATTTGTGAATAAAAACAATACAGATTATCTAAATAACAAGTCCAACACCGAGATGGTATGTCATATAAACCAATTTACTAATCCATTATTTGGTAGTACGCCTGCTGTTTTAATTCATGTGATATGAATTATATTATTAGGTACTCTAACATTCTTGATTATCATATTTGCAATATATTCTTATTATTATTTAATGGACGATTCTACCTTGAATAACGTCGCTTTGTAAGTGTATCTTTCCCAGCCGATTTAAGCCTCCCTCAGTTCATCCCTAAGGGGTCGACTATTTTCGATCCCCGGGCAGTACAAACATTTGTGTGCATGAACATGTCTGTTTGTAATGGTCTGGGTGTTTTCTATGTATGACATGTATGTATTAACGAAAAAAAATGCATTTAAGTATATTTATCAGTTGTTTAGTACCCATAATACAGGCTTCACGCTTAACTTGGGGCTAGATGGCGCTGTGTGAATGTCAGTGGATATTTATTTATTATATTTATTATTATATTGAATTTAATACAAAGAGCACTGTATACTTTATTTATACTTTTTTTAATATTCGATTCCAATCACAAATAAAGATTAAGTTTAAACCTTTTGGTAAACATACAAAATCATTTAAAGTATGTTAACTATTATAATTTGTCGAAAAGTTTCTTTAATGGATGTGAAATTAAAATGTCTATCCGGTTTTTCAATTTTAGTTGCCAGTCTTATTAACTATTGATTTCTTCTTTCTGATACCTGAAACTTAATAGGTGTGATTTTCTCTGAATATAAATATTTATATTATAATTTTGAAATGTCTTCCTTGCTACTCCTCTTTTATTGTTCTCAGCATGATGATACCTATATATCTCTGCTCAATAAAGGGACTACCTACACTGAAATAATTCTTGAAATTGTTTTTTTGGCGTATGTACAGTGTTGGTGGCGTATATATATATGTTCATATGCATGAAAGAAGAAATTGTTATTGTAATATAACAAACAGTCAATCCAAATTTATTTGTGTATAGATAAATCATACAAACTACGAGATACAGGTCAGTAGATGTAATTAAAATTACAAATGTACAAAAAGAGAGAAGCTTTATCCCGCGTAACGCATGACTGTGGGATTTTGAAGATAATAATTATATTGCAAAAAGAACGGCCACCCTCAATGAGTTCTGCGTGGACGTCTAGTAGACAGCATCCATCGATTTATTTATTTGTTTAAAATCTTTATTGCACATAAAATACAAATTACAGTACAAAGGCGAACTTAATGCCAAATGGCAATCTCTACCAGTTAACCTATGGTCATGCAGAAAGAAATATCACTAGAATTTATCACTGATTATTCACCTGATCTAAGTTATCAGGTCCGTCTGGTTGCTTTGATTATACAAAGAATAGATACTCTATTTGCACCGCATTGATTAAAAACTATTCTTACAACAATACTGTTTAAAACTACGTGAATCGAAGAGCAATTTTATAGACGCGATCTTACTTCCCTTTTTATTATTAACAGATACGGTAGCGAGATCGAAAAGAATGTAAATATTGGTTGCAACAACTAGAACAAAGCAGTACTCATGGCGTACTATCATTTCTAAGTAAATCCGATTGGATTGCTCGGGAGCTGTATTGGCTTAGTGAACTTGTCCACCCCGACCAAGTTTTGCGTGATGCACGTAAAGTTGGGCCTTTTGCATAGAATTGTCGCAATAACGACCGTTCGGTATCGTGCAACTTTTTGCGCATTGCCGATGTCTTTGTACTGCACTTTTTGAGGGCCAGCCTGATTTTTTTTGATTGTCTGCGGGCGCGTATTCGAACGAGACTCAAGGTTGATCTTTACTTCAATGGGTTAGAAAAGGATAGCGCTATATACGATATAACGGCATCCCTCTCTAACTCGATTTAAGTAAAGATAAAAGTTGAGCTCGTTCTCGAATACGGGCCTTAGTGTCTTTTTGCAGTCTTGTTGACATAAATGACATAGACCAGTACAGCACACAAATGTTTGTACTGCCCGGGGATTTCAACCCGGAACTAGGTGTTGTAGCCGACTCCATCTGTATCAATGCATTCGTTGGTCCTCCAAAAAAGCTAGTACCCATGCGAGAAGGTATTACGTACAATCAAGTGAACCGTTGTCGTTGCCTACAACTCATAGGAATAAAAAAGGTCTTGAAGGCTTTTGTTTCGCGGTGCGCACTACTCCTAAAATATGACATCGATCGATCGTCACATATGACTGTAGAGATACTAATTACCCTCCTAAACGTCGAAACAAAAATGTTACGATACATCAATGATATTCTGTATAAATAAAGGTAGATACGCCACCCGTGCCTCAAAAATGACCCGCCAAAGAGAATACAGTTGTAGGCCAATGTACGCTCATTTGAAATAAATGTGTGCTATCGCTGCATTCGGAACCTTTTTTCAGTTGTTTTTTGAGCATATACGAATCTCTACTTTTACATCATTGCGATACAATGGTGTATTTTATAAATCAAACTAAAAGTATAATTGTTAGGTACCTACTTCAGAATTTGTAAAGTCTGGTGATTTGTAACTGATTGAACTCAGGGAATGGTGTGAGCACGTGTGGTTTATTCCAAGCGACATTGTCGTTAGTTGGCACTGGCTACGTTATATTTTGGAAAGCTTATGCAGGTCTAACAGTTTATAACTGACGATTTATAGTTTCCACAAAAAATTTTCACGGAATAATATTGCTAAAGTGTGTACATTTGCCAGGCAACGATATTTTAATATCGATACTTTTTAAAAGCTTTTTTAAAGGTACTTTCGCGAAGGCTGGTAAATAAGTATCTGTTTTGAATAGTACACGTATATGCACATCAAAGTAGTCGTTACAATATTTGCAGAGGCTGTTACGTTGTTATGTTCACAAGACACAGTTTATTTTATTACCTGTGTTAATCATTAAAATCTGTCAATCGGCAATAGTTGTTTGTCACATTTCAATACTTTACGGCAGAAAAAAACTTGTATTTCTACAAATCAATGGAGTATTATTTTTGGACACTTAATCATCAATGATTAACACATTTGACGTTACACAGAAATGATCTTCCTTAAGTGAAGGTTACTCGTAGGTGTCTTCTGATCTCTTAGTTATATTACACAGTAGCGTATAGTTTAGCACATGATTTGTGTATCTACAAACATGGAACCAATTATTCTAAATGATTATGATAAATTAGATACAATTTTTTCCAACTTTCGCTGATTAGCTACACATTACAAATATACGTAATGTTGTTAATACATAAACTTTATTACGCAACACTTGACTGCTAATTTGGGATAAGATTTCTTCCGAACAAACCTAAAGATTCATTAGCGACTTCTCTTTATCTTACCCGTAAAGACAACAAATGCCGGAGAAGCAAAACATTGGCGCATCAATCAAAATTGAACAAAGACGTTGATATTGAAGGAGGAGTTTAGTATCTAGCTAACTTTCTTGACGTTTATTTCTTTGCCAATAGTTTGCCTTCAAGACTTTCACGAAAAAAGAAGTTTAAGTACCTTAATCACATTTTCATGGTTTATACTGTTTCTTCAACAATTTAATTAACGCAGTCTTAGGTTATACCATTATTAAATAACGTCAACATTTCGTTATGCAGACCCTTTTTTTAGAATAGCTTTCCACGTTTCATTCAATTTTTTCCATCTAGATCAGAAAATAAACTATCTACATCGGATAATAGCAATAACAATCACCAAAATCATATACGATACTCTAGAAATTGAACGTTCCTATCATAATTAATAGAACAATATAGCGTATAAATAGACCTAATCTGTTGCCATTGACAACACAATATCTCTTACGATATCAGAACTTGCCCATACGTCGGGCGCAAGCAATCTCAATGTTGTCTCGAAATGACGACAGGGGGCGTCCATCAATCATTGCGAGACAAAAAGAGCGCCGCCTCGATAGGGCACAGCTCTGTCACGGATCACTTTGTCATTGTGAGATGACGTACGTTCAGCACATATTGACTTAGGGGCAGGATGCCACGGTTTTTACTAGTATTAGATTATACTGCTAGAATATTACTTTCAGTCAATACTAAAATTGGATAATGGAGAATATCAATTGATTAGGAAGGCAGCCTTTATTTGAAGTTACTTTATCTGAGAACAAAAGTTAGCTTGACCGTATTTTAATGTAATACAAAGGAAACGCCCAGACCAACAACATGCCTGTTCATGAGCAAAAATTGTACTGCTTGTTATTGAACCTGGAACCCTGGTGTATAAGTCGACGTCTCAGCCATCACACCACATAGGTCGTCAAAACAAAAACAAGGAGGTCTTGGCAGAACTCCGAGCGCTACAAACTTTTTCTATCAGCGGCTTGGTGAATTTATGGCGACAATTTTGCCAAGGCGGGTATAATCGCGTGCATCGTCTGACGGCCGGTGGTTTTTGCACAACTTTGAAGAAGTTTATCAATTCACTGCGTATGCCTTTTTTTGTAGGCATGCTTGTGTGCAAGCGGAGTGAACCAAGGGTTAATGTTGGGATATTGACACGACAAAGTTACGGTACGTGTGTTATCCATTACCGGGGATAGATTAATGTATATGGTTGTTTATTGACATTCATTAGTGAATATTCTCGCCCACTGGGTAAACGCGGGTTACAGCCCAAATCTCCTTAACTGACGATTAAAATTTTTGCCATACCAATGCTGTATCAGAAAATCTGTCCCCGTAGTAGTAAGTTATTGGCTGTATATAGTCAATAATTGAATTTGAATCGATAAATTTTTTAACCCTTTAAAAGTTTACCTGATAATGCAAAAAATGTATGCATAAATTGAAAGGTTTTCACTCAACATAAGTATTTGTTTGAATACGAAAGGAACGAATTACATTTATATAATATATCCAAAGCTTTTTCTGCTCAAGTATATTATAATATTACTCATGAAATACATCTCATATTATCGCCACACAATTGTTCGTCACTCATTCAAGGCCCCTTGTTATATCAAGGTAAACTTCAAATTTACCATTCAGTGAAATTTAGGTATAGCGCTTATGGATTATAACAATATTTATTTAATTAATTAAGTTTATTGGAACTATCACACAGTTTGTGGTATTGGCTTATTCGTACGGTCACTGAGCACGGCTGGCAAAATGAAACGAGTAACAATTCACGGACGGGTAGATGCAAATAAAGGATTGTGCTTACGCCATATTGTAAAAAAATAATCTCTCACTATTGTTAGACTTGCTGTGAAAATTGATTCGTATAGATTTGATTAAATATAGGGTCTGAGATTTGAGTTTGCAACCCATCGGGATCGTTCGGAAAATTCTACGGGAAGTCTAAACAGTTTGTGCCATTTTTCCCAGCTCATCTTAGGCTTAAAAAAATCGCCTGAATAGTAAAATATATATTTTTTGATACCAAGTAAGACGGTCAAGACGGTCACTTGATGGTAAGTGATACGCCTGACCATAACAGACCGGCTTTGATGGAGACCACCAACTGATAGACAATTATTAGTCTCAATCAACGCCGCACTGCGCCCGACACCCAAGACAACAGATATGAGATCTCTTCTACCCTAATTCTTATTCACATGTGCCCTCATCTGGAAACACAGAACTAAACTTACTTTCTTCCTTATCAATTTGTACCTTAACATAATGTAAATAATATTGTATGAAAATAAATGACAAAAGCCAATAATTTCCTTCCAATACACAAATTGCACTCAGTAACAAACCCAGAGTAGCTTTTACCAATAAAAAGGAACAATAAGAATGCAGCCGCTATTCCTAGACATTAATGTTTACGACTTTATTTTTGTGTTGTCTGCGAAAGGCAACAAGCGAAGCTTCCAGCTGCTAACGTAATGAGATTAGAGGTATTCTGTACTATGCACCCTGAGTCTAAAGTGCATCTTCCAGCGCGGGGTATACGATATTATGCTATTTTTATTAGAACGTTACCTACGCTTTTTACGAATGCAGGGTTTTGATTATTTTATATAAAAAGTCTTCATTTGAATACATTAAAGATTGAGGTAATCGTCAGTTTAGGTAAAATAGCAAATAAATAGATAGACAAATATAACCAATAATGTATAAAGAATACATACTGAGCTTAACCTCTTATTATTTACAATTGAATAAAACTCTGAAGTTCCAAATGTTAAAATAAAAATAAATTTCCGCAGACATTCAAATTTATTCATGACCATTTTGCCCTCATTTTAGTCATGAGTTTGCATTATGGGCACTAAAACGGAAAAACATTTTTTTTTATAAATACCTAATACATACGTATATACCTATTCAGGATTGTGTTTATAAATTTTAATATTCGTAATGCACGGGTATTGGAACTCTTGGTTAGGTGTATCAATTATTAACGAGCGGCAAACAAAATAAATTATAACTTGCAGTGTAGGTATACCCTTAGACATCTCCCATTAAGTTCGCTAACTGGAGCTGCCAACAAGCACCGAGGTCCGCTTTCTAAACCGTCTAATTCGATTTACTTTTCACTGACGTGTGCTCTTAGGAGCTGTCCACAGTGCTGCGTGTATAAATACAAAAAAGTAGAAGCAAAATGGTTTTTACCTTCTTATGTTTATATACTCAACCAACGCCTGCTGGTCGTATTGACTTTGCGCATTTGTTTAATGCTTAAAGGCAATTTTAGATATATTATATATATGATCTATTATTTAAAATCTTATCAATTAATGAGCAAATTGTTGATACTAAATCATCGCCAAAAAAAAACAAATCAAGAAACATAGAAAATTTATCGTTGGTATCCTAAAGATATCGTAACAGACAAAATGAAAAGTTACCTTGTTTACGACACGAATCATTCACGCCTGACTGAATCTATATGATCGTGGTAACTACTACATCTGTTTACAACTAACCTCTTGAAAACTTACATTATGTACTACGATTAATACCTATCATGTACATTATATTATCTGTATCTATGTTATGTGATTTGGATTGTAGCAATGATTTATCACATTTAAGTACTCGGATATTTTTTTCGGCTAATTTAAAAACCTTTTAAAGACTATATAATCATTTTATTTCAACGTTCTGAGTAATAATGCCCTCCTTGTTTTTTTTAAAATATTATTTAAAAATAAAGAGGTTAAACAAGGCCCTGACAACTTGCTATAATCACTTAACATCGTGACATTTTTCACACCTTTCAACATAGAGGTTGTCTTCCCCAGTGAGGGAGATATATTCTCAACGATTTACTCATCATGGCT
>PQWD01002875.1:60087-72556 GCA_019425675.1 Leucinodes orbonalis
ATTATTAAAGCTACCAAGAAAGGAACTCTAATTCCACGCTGGAAAGGTACTTGTTTATTTAATATACATATAGGCTTTCACTTTATGTACAGGTTATCTTTTTATCCTACTTATTATTACCATTTTAAGTTAAATAGGGGGCCACACCCCATATCAGGAATTCGTATGGATTTACCCACCAAACAACTAATGTAGAATTATTAGAATGTAAAATACTGAATTGATCCTTTTTAGTCTGCAAAGATCTCAATATTTGAGCTTAAGGCTCTTCCCTGCCGTAAACGGCGCCGTAGAGACAAGACATTCAGCAATATAACAAGATGTGCTCCCTCATTCATCATCATCTCAGATTATTATACTTCGCCATCGAGGGGCACGAACCTACCCGTATAGGGTGAATAAGCCATAGTCGTCTACGCGGGCCCAGTGCGGATTGGCCGATTTTACGCACAACCTTTGAATCGCCTCGCATGCGTGCGCAGTTTTACTTAACTTATATGAGGGTAACAGCAGTTTCGCTTTTTAGCGTCGATATATACTGTAAGTTTTCCAAATACAATAAAGTAAATAAATACTATTATAGCAAAATTTGTGAAAACTGAAAACAAACCAAACTCGCTGTTACTAGATCTTGACCCACCACTTGATTCCATTAGTCAACGTGGTCTTACGAGAAAATTTAAAACTACTTCGGTTTCATTAAAGTTTACAATATAAAAACTAGAAAGAAATGCGACTTCGCAAATTGGCGGTAACTTCGCAGCCGCGTAATAATATTAAAGCGCGGAGTCCGGCAGAACAGTGTGCCGACTAGAGTTTTAGTTCTTAAAATATTTGAAATTGTAAGAACAGTGTTTGCTTCTTGCGAAATAACTTAGTAAGCACAGCCGCATTGTTATACAAATTTTATCACAAAAACGCAGGCAAACGATTTTGCAAAATATTTATCATCATCATCATTACAGCCAAATATGTCAACTGCTGAACGAAGGCCTCCCTTAATAATTTCCACGCGGGACAATATTTAAATCTCCTAATTTCCAATTCCTATAGAAGCTTGCGTAAATAATTCAATAAAATCAAAACTTTATTTTCTAAGTCAACATTCGGCACAATTGAAAAACCGGGATTGCAAACATTATTGGGAATATAACTAGAAAATTACTATACTGAATTTGCCTGAGATGTGAAATTGAGTAAAGTAAACGCTATTGCTTTCACGCCAAGTTCTATTTTATCGAATCATTCTCTCGCAAGAAGAAAAATGATATCGATGGCCATAAATTTATGAACTCATCGTTGGCCAAGTGAATTTAAGTGTCAGACTAGAAAAACGATCCCGAGTGTGCAAAGATTTCGTTCTCAAATTGTAACCACTATTTTCGGTATTTATTAAGTTTTGTGATAACTTGTTGGCAATAGAAATGGTTTCTGATTTATGATATAAAATTTCTAAATAGATTGATTTCATAAGTAGGTATTAGTTTTCTTTTAATTCGCGGTTAAATACTAGGATTAACATACGCCCAGAAAATATGTCAACTAAGTCTACTAAAATTTAAATTGCTACGAAGTCAACTCGTTATTCAATATAAAACTTTATCCTTTAATCATAACGCTGACATCAAGAGAATTAAATACCATTAATTCAAACTGGGTCGCTTGGTTTCGGTAAATCAAGGTTTACCCCTTGAACATGTTTGGCGGTGTACCCGTGGCTCCGTCGGGACCAGACCCTCAACTTTCGGCGCATACATGATATGTGAATTATTTTTCGACGACCCTTTAAAGAAATTCGGATTAGGCTTACTAATGGGTGAACGCCTCTATATTTTTTAAATTTTGTGGTTTAAATAGTATGACCTTAAAAATATGTAAAATAGTTACTTGTATTTTAAAATTAATAGATTAACTTTATTTAAGATGCAAAAGAATGAGTAAAGAGTGGAAAGTTGTTCGCAATGAATTGTCTTGCGTATTGATCAATCATATAAAATTATTAATGAATCATTACAACTTAAATCACCATGTACAGATTGAAGAACCGAGATTCCATATTTATTTAAATCGACTCTCTTTTTATTAATGCACGTCTCCTAACGGAAATATTTATGTTTTGTCAGCTATACGTTCTCTGCAATAACATGGGTCTGAAAATAGTGCCCTGAAGAGCCCAGCGTCTTCAAGCCGGATGGTAATTGAGCCAAGCGGCAATATTTGCGTTAGCAGTTTCGCTTGTGCAAGGTATATGGTAGGGTAATACAAACAACCGCTTAAGCGTTGCTGGATATTCACACGTGTATTTAGCAAAAGCATTATTATTAGCTTAGGTATCGATGACAATTATTAAACTTCACAAATCATTAATCTATCGTATTATATACTTATTTTTTTTTGCAAGTGGCTCATAAATGTGATATTATGATATATTTAAATCAAATATAAGTCTTTTTTTATGATTTACGTAACAAAATGCATTTTTAAATCTCTGAAACAGTTTTAACAGGTGGAACCATTCAAGTAAATATTTGTTATGAAAACTTATGTAAAAACGGGCGTTCTTCTTAGCTTGGTTTTTGAAATTACTTTTGCCAAGGTGTGCAATTCATGTGAGGCTCTTTTCATGCATCCCAAAAATGGCATTCAGAAAATATAACATTGAAATATAGTTAATGCAAATTTTGTGGACCAAACTCGTTTACGACAATATAAAACTACGCATTATAGCTATTAGTTGAAGTAGAGCGCTATGAATGCGGTATTTGCTTAGATATTAAATTTAATCTTGCCGATATATTTTCCTTTATATTCATAAATCGAAATAATCTAAGCAAATATTAGCATCATTTGATCGTTTATTTATAGCATCATATGTTTGCAAAGTTTCATGTAATTGTGAAAAGTTCAAATAATTCAATAAAGACGCCTCCGTTATCAAAAAGTCTTTCAACTAATGAATGAGTACTTAAGTTGAATCAACCTTGAATAAACTAACATGAAAAGGTTTTACCATTGAATTTCGGAGATAAATAAATTCAGTGCTTCTTTTTGGCAAATGCTGATAAAACTAAGTAATTTTAGCAAGTATATTGGTGCGTAATTTTAGCAAGTATATTTGGTGTGGTAATGATTGAGATGTCGGCCCTTACACCAATATATAGAGGGTACGTATATATTGTCGCATCTCAAAATCTTTTTTTTTTTTAATTTTAGTTATAATATTTAATTTCCATATTTTAATAAAATATATTTTAAAATGTAATGTAAAAATATATATATATACAAATAAACGCACATTATACAAAATAAAATACGGAAATACTAATCTGACAAACTCATGCTCTTAAAGCCACTACGCTTCCCGTGCAGTTTTACCAGCGTAATACCGACATCACATCTAAATCACGAAGCGCTTTCACCGAAAAACTTGCCGCACCAACTAAAATGTACGCCGTAATATTAAACAGGTAAAAGGATATTCCCGCAAAGACAGTAATGCGAACCTCCCGACGTGTTAAGTAATGTAGATAACACATAAATATGTATGAGACTTGTAGCTGTTTGCGGCATAAACTCAGATTCTCAGACGCCCACTCGATGAATAAAGAACGCGGTATACCTAACTAGAACGCCTAGATGGTTAGGTATTGCGTGACTGCCGATGCTATCGGCCGATAGCCGGCCCCTTGTTATCACTGGCTAGCTCGAGGCAGGAAATAAAAGGTTCCTGCCACGGCTACTTAATTGTCGAATTTTGTTACCGACTAAACGACTGCCGGTGATCACGAAGCACCGTAAACTTTGTTTACCGATTACACATAGTAACATTTGACATCTAATTAATACCTTTGTTGAAATATTTGTATAGTTAATAGGTAGGCAACAGACAGTTTACTTAGAGGTTACACCACTACACATGGACACGCGCAACTCCAAAGGAGCAACTAGTGCGCTGTTAGCCTAAAAAGGGAGAGGAAAACTAAAAGCATTATTTAATGTAGCCACATGATATTCTGAACAATGAACCTTTATTTCAGAAATATTTCTAACTTCGACTTGTTTCAAATCAGAATAAATAACATAAGCATTCGCTTAATGTACATTCGTACATTCATTTAAACAAAAGCTTGTAACATTGGTATGAATATGTTTTTAAATTTACGCGAACCACGTAATGAATATATGAATTCATTATGCAAATAACCAGCAAATATTGAAGTAACCGAGTTATTTCAGCAAATCCTCACTTTTTAAGGATGGGAAATAACCAGTATCCGCAGAAAAAGAGCGTTGAAGTTCTTTCGCCACGTTTTGTATTTTCCTTATGATTAAATTCCTACCCAGTCTAAAGCCTACGAGATTTCCCTTAAGGCAACGTAACTCATTTCTTTCGTACTTACATTGCTATGTATTTTTAGTATTATTGAACAAGAATTGCTAGAAAACACGGGTGTGCGTTGAAATAACAACTTTCTTCTTTATACCGTTCTGTTTGTAAAATAAACATATCCCGCGGTGGAATGTCATCAATATCAATTTGCAATCATTTACGATGTCCCACGCAGTAGGGGGACAGATACGCAGTACACATTCCTGCAGGATCATTTGCAACACATAAACCGTCTCTGTGAGCGCCGTAACGTTTCAGTGTGTGTAAACAAGCCACCGTCTTAGACTAGACATGTCCAGCTTTAGCCTCTGTTCTGGGAATTGGAATAAATGAGCCCTGACGGCCATTTTGACGGTAAATTGAATCCGAATAGCACGGAATCTCGTTTAAACCCCCGGTAAATAGCGACTTGTAAATAGGTAGGGACGTGGAAAACATTTACGGGCGCAATCCACCCTTTTGCCTTTTCTGCAAATTAAATGAGTATACCTACTTAGCTTGCGACACGGGTTGCTGTTGCGGACTCAACAGCAACGGCGAAAATGTTTCGAAACTGCTAAATAATGACTGGGACTAAAAACTAAATTACAAAGAGTCGAATTGAAAAATCTTTACGAAGCCTCTAATGTTTGTTTGTTTTGGTTTCGAGCTTTAAGGGTCGAATGTGCATTCAATTGCTATTGGGTACGCGTTGTTTGTGTCGTAAAAATATACATTATAATGAAGCTAATGTGCTTGTCCTTAAATAACTGTTGAAGGAAATTTATAAATGAAGATACCTGTGGGTTCTCTTGACTTAATTTACAATGAAATAAAACTTTGATGAGATCACCAGCGCCGATGGATTACCTATAGTTCAAAACTCCCATTTTGAAAAACATTTAATGAGGTCTTGCTCTATCAAGCAATAAACGTAGTATGCTTGATGTAATATTAGAACCTAACAGTAAATTGAAAGGATAGGACGTAGCGTAGAACGTGTTCTGGCCCGATGAACCGACGACTTGCGAAAGGTCGCTGGTGGAGACTGGATGAGGTAAGCGGAAGACCGGGATATCTAGCATAAAATGAGGAAGACCTATGTCAGTGGACTGCGAAAGGTTGAAGAGAGAGAGAGATTATATTGAAAGGATTGTTTATATTGATGTAAATCATATAAACAATCCTGTGCGATTGTTTCAATTCTTAACTATCGTATATTTATTTTATTTGTATTTAACTGTCGTAGAACTATCGTAGTAGCTATTTTGAAAAGAGACGTGGAAGCTATTTTGTTTTCTTCTCGAGTTTTTTCCTCGACTGTAGTTGCATTGCATTTTCCAGCCGAGCTAAACAGGACTTTTACTAAGCGCTCAGGTATTCCATGCTCCTCTATGATATATCGCCTGTTATGAGTCCACCGGGAAAAGTTGGGCACTCCAATAATTTCCATATTCCAAGATTACTGGCACTTAATTTCAAATGTAAATCATAGTGCGGCGTACATTTCAAAATGTCTGGGACAAGCGAAATCGTGTTTGGGTTTACGTACATTACATTTGCAAATTCAAGATTTACTTTAGTCATGCGATACTGTTAATATGACTAAGTTTAGAGTAGACCCAGATTTAGGGTTTATTTGATTATTACGCTAAGTTGCCTAGTATCTCTTGTTATACTCGCGTAAGCGAAGTGACATGATGCTTATATTTTTCAAATAACTTAACAATAAATAGTACTTAGATTGGATGAGGAATGCGGAGGACCGGGATATCCGGCGCAATATGAGGGAGACCTATATCCAGAAGTGGAATGCAACAGGTTGAAGAGAGAAAGAGAAAGAAAGAAACTATTTATTAACTTTACAAAAAATAACAAATAAATACAATTGATAACATTAAATTAAAAGACCAACAGGATGTACAGGTATTTCTTTAAAAAAGCTCAAAGGGTTCCGCCTCAGGTTATGCCAAAGAGAATAGTACCTAAATACATACATGTATATAGGCCGTTATAGGTTGATGATATTTATATAATTCATACATATCAAACGTAAAAACCCCAGATCAATAGATATTGAGGTGACAAAACATGTTCATCCCCCCTTTAACTTCAAACCCGTATTTTCTTAACCACATCTTTAATAGACCTAGTCTAATGACAAACGTCTGCCTAGTATATTACACACTGAGTTTTGAACACATCTCTGATAAACGCATGACAAATGTCAGAGCGGGAAACAGAAATGACTCGGCATTAGTCTCGGAGACTTAGTTTAACCACTTGACAGGACTTACACTGTATACATATTTATGTGACATTCTACATCTAGCTCGCAAGAAAATGACTAGAGCTGGCTATTTGCAAATCATTTTTTGTTAAAATAGTGTTTTTACTGGAGACAGAAAAAACTAACTTCAAGATACGAGACTTATGGAATATAAAATTCTATAAGTTGATAAGGATTTCATAAAGTCAATTGCGTAACCTGCATCATCATCATCAGTAAAGCTGACTACTTCAGCAAGTGAAATCTAGTTTTAAGCACTGGGTTATATCGTTTTAATCGTGAATTAAGAGTTTAAAAGCTATGTTACCAATAACCGCAATGTAATGCAAAATTAAGTCAATCTAATTTGAAATTTCATCATCAGCTTATTAAACGTCCCCACCAAGGGGCACGAGCCTACCCGTATAGGGTGATTAGGCCTTAGTCGTCCACGCGGGCCCAGTGCGGATTGGACGACTTCACACACAACCTTCGAATCTCTTCGCAGGCGTGCATGAAGGTTTCCTCACGATGTTTTCCTTCACCGTAAGGTCGTCATTTGAAATTTAGTACCTACCAATAATAGAAGTAATAAAAAAGTGTATTTAAGGATACAGTTTAAACTATTGACATAGTTACGCGACTCCTAGCGGTTCCCAAACATTGATTCCCAGCAGCGTAACAATTATTTAAAGTTAAAATGGACTTTCCCCTGTGACTTTTACTAGCAATGCAATAAATTTCGTGCACCCAATCCCGTGTCAACTTAAATTCGATTCGGTGCTTTCTAGAGTACGAGCTCCGGGCCTCCACTGCATCTGAATGGATAAATAGAATTATTTCCAGAGCAAATAGCACAGAAAGCTACTTTTGATACACATTGCATACTGCACAGTGGAGATTCCAGTTTAACATTGATTCGTCCCTAACGAGGCTATAAGTTATAGGATATATAAGGTAGCTAGGATTTATGAAAAAAGATTCGAAGTTTATAAACGTCTTGGGCTCAGATCAAACATTTGTTCTTTTTTATGTGATAACTAGCAGACGGCAAATGACACCGTCTATATTTTGTTTTATTTCTGCGTGAATATATTTTGTTTCGATTGGTCTGACTTTATTTCGAAATAAAAGTAAATAAATTCATATCCATTGTTTGGGTACCATTTTGTTGTTGAGAGGTCGGCCGCAACACCAAGGGTTCCGGTTTCGATCTCCGGGCAGTACAAACATTTGTGTGTATGAACATGTCTGTTTGTAATGGTTTGGGTGTTTTCATTTATTTATTTAACAATTTATGCACACACAAAAAAGACAAAACACAATAAACATGGAAAAGTACGCACAGCTTATTTCACAATGAAATTTCTTCCAGCTGGCCAAAACAAAAGGAAACAAAGTAAGAAAATAGGCAAGTGTGTACTAATAATAAAATAAAAATACACATATATGAAATATATATATGATTATGGATAAATACATAACTTATAAAAAATATATAAGCACCCTAAATTATTTTAATTCATATAGACATATAAAGAAATGATAAATTTACATGTAGAAAAATATGATAGTATACATAAATTTAAATAGAAGAAAGATAGAAGTCTTTAACTCGTCTCTTAAACAAGGAGACACTTGCACTATCGCGAATTGTAGAAGGCAGAGAATTCCACAGTCTGACTGCATGAACAGAGAAAGAATACGAGAAGAAATCAGACTTATGTGCTGGAAATTTAAGAAGAGACCTTAAGTGGACCTACAAGGATCATCAGGTTGGTGTACAAAAGAAAAACGATTCCTTAGATAGGAGGGATAATATGTATGTATTTACAAAAAAAAATTATATATGTATGTTTATCCGTTGTTTAGTACCCATAATACAGGCTTAACGCTTAACTTGGGGCTAGATGGCGCTGTGTGAATGTCAGTGGATATTTATTCATTATTTATTTAGAGATTATACATATGCTCGGTTTGTCCCAAATGGGGATACTTGTAATTCATATGAAACTTACTAATTCTATCCATGCGCTGAATTTACACTCCGAAAGGCTTTCATCCCTTACAATACAATAAATAATAATAATTTTAATAATAAACGTATCTAATAATGATCAATCCCCACAAACAACAGTAACATAATTGTATTCTGAACAAAGAAGCCGTCTGCGAACCTATTGAAATAGCTTTTAATTATTCAGTCCATTGTCAGCTGAGGCCTTTTGAAAATTCCACTTCGTTGGAGATCACTTATAAAGCGAATTCGACTTCAAGTGGACATGTCAATGTCGACAACCCTCCAGTGAATATCCATTGGACACTGTGTTGCCTGCAAATTAGGTTTAATGTGGTAATCAGACCCTTTGTAAAATGCTAATTAAGAGGACCCGTGTAAAAGTTACAAAATCGGACCGACTGCCTCCCTAAATTTCAGTGAAGTACAAATTATTTTAGTTACCCGATGAAGAATGTATGTCGCAGTATTTTTCGAGAGACTATAAGGATTTTTATTAGTAATTGAATTCCTATAATATTTCATATATTTTAAAGTGTCATTGGTTTATATGAATCATCAACGGACCGTACAGACCCAGAATAAAGAATAATAATTTATTCATTACCTAAGTGAAATTATTAAGCTTAATAATAAAGTAAATGTATCGTAGAAATTAAATTTGTTAATGTCAGTGATTCGTCGACATTGTTATAAATATATTAATAGTGACACGGTTTTTACACGCAACTTTAGGATCAAGAATATATTTTCTCTGATTCTTACAATGATTGGATTGTATGTGTTAATACGAATACGAGTAAACTAATTTATGTTGGGTAAAATTTTCTCGCACAAACTCAAATATTGACTAGTAATTCTACAACAATCGAAACCAACGGCAAGTGAACAACAAAACTAAGAACGCTATCATCGAACGAAACCATTGTTGGGACCTAATACAGCGTCGGCACAATAGGAAAGTTCGCGATATTGCAAACTTCTAAACAAATTCCCTTTATATTTCACCCTCGTCGGGGACACTGCAGATGTGCTAGTCATTCCCAACAAATGCTGCACAATATCGCGATTCTATTGACTGGAATCTGACCTGAAGCACATAAAGGGCATCGACTATAAAAGCGTATTCGGCGGCGGACGGCTCAAAATCAGAGAAATTAATTTTGTCTCTCGGAAGAAGTTTCCCCCGAGTCGGCGCCGGCTTTGTCGCGACGGACAATGCTCCAATAGCGACTTCACTCATATTTCATTCGGATAACAATGACCGGTATTTTGCTTCATACAATATTCACTGATACAACAAGGAAAACGAATGTTTTCGAGTTGTTACGTGACATATACGAAAACTATTATACTCGCGTTTTTCTATATTAATGAATACTGTTATCTTTTCCAACACGTCAGGCCGCATATTTATTATTAAGCTTACAACATAATTATTGAATCTTGAAAGGAAATAATAGACTGTGGATAAAATGGTTTTGATGGGTTTTATCGCGGGCAGTATTATCATCAGCTCATTATACGTCCCACCGAGGGGCTAAAGGGTGAGAGCTTCGATAGCTCGTTGATGTGGACTTTTGCCTTCCAATCTGGAGGGTGCAGGTTCAAATCCCGCTACGTACCAATGTTCTTACAATGACATACAAGTACAATACAATATAAAAAGAAATATAATAAGTACCCAAAAATTTAAATTTTGTCGTGAAAAGGGCCTGGTCTCTCCTTATGTTGCCGTGTGTCTGTGCGGGTATATATATTATATACCCGCACATATATAACAAAGCATTTGTACACCTTTTGGTATGTTGACAAATAAATTTAGTTAGTTAGTTAACGCATGTTTAGACAAATAAATTATCTTCATCTTAGAAATAAAAGAATACCTATATAAATACATTTTTAAACATGAATAATAGACTTTTAATGTAACCAATTCTGGACCCTAAACTCGGTGGGTTTTCGGATCAGTCCAAGCAGGGTAAGATATAGATCTCATAAAAGATATTTTCGATTGTTGTTTAGCATGCACTATCGTAAACCGAAAGTCTAAGCCATCGAACCGTCGATTAAATACATACTTAGTAATTCAAACATTTTGGTTATTTAAAAATAAATTTCCAAAATCATTGAAATTCATGGGCCACCACAACAATGTTATTACGTCATCTGCTGACAAAATAAAGGTTGGTATTCCGAAAGCGGTTTATGATAATGATCCGAAAATCAATAACCATATTTCTCGACCCAATTAAACCAGGGTTATGAAAAGCTAACATCGCGGACGTACGGAAACACCCTTTTGGTCAGAGTTATTTTAGATTATAATTATTGTTTAGTTTTATTATTAGAATTGTGACTATTAATATAAAAATCCTCGCTTGAAAAATAAATCACAAAAGAAGTGACAACGGGCGGCTTTGAAAGGACAAATGGAACCTATCCCGCCCGTTCTTGTATTCGAGAAATGCCACGAATATCTCCCAAATATTTATTACTGCCCCAATACAAAGCGACATGGGAAACCTTTCTGCGTTTTCATTAATAACATCTAATTTACGATGGTTAAAACAAAGAACTCGCTTGAAACCCACGAGGGCCGCTGTCATTATCCATCCGTCACATCAACAAAGGTTTTCGCTTCAGATTGCATATTAAATTAGATTACCCGGCCGAATCTGTTTACGTTACCTCTTAAATGCAAGTTTTAGGTGGATGCTTAATTCATGAATCTTCGTTTGACCATTCAATTTAAATTTTCAAAGTGATGCTGGCCGTTGCACAAATTTGCATTTTCAGAGCGCGTGTGTTGCATGTATTCACAAATTGAGCGTCTAAAATTATGCGACGCTTGAGGCGAGATTAGAAAACTAGGTGGCTCGGGTATCGCTTAACCATACCGAGTTTGATATTAGTGGCACGGTCTTTGAACTACTTGATTGAATATTGCAACGTATTTTGTCGGTAAATTTGGAATAGATGCAAAATCAGTTAAATAATTCATAATTAAATATAAAAGCCACCAGTATTCAAAAATCTATTAAAATCACTGACAATACATGACCTGGTCCATAACGTATTTTATAAGTCTGCATACGCAAGTCTCTATTCTTAAAAACTAAGTACTCTTAACACCAGGCACTGTAAAGAATATAGCGTGAAATAACATTTTGAAGCAAGCGAGTATGCTCGTACCACAGTTTTCGAAGCTTATCAATATGCGATTCGAATATAAGTCGAAGTTATGTTAAAAATTGAGTTATTTATAGTAGTGTACCGCGGACGGGTGTTTACCAGTCGCCATTGCCCTCATAAATCGTTTAAAGGTTAGGCGTTCTCCATCCTCAAGATGAATGCCCTTGTCAGACTGATATATTTACTGTTTGTACATGGTCCCACCCTCAGCTCACTCTTAACATGTATTTACAGTTGCTTTAACAAATGCCCTTCATGAATAATAAATTGAAAAATTTGCCAGCTCAATAAAATGGCTGAAGCTCCGACGATATTGTATTACGAAAGACAGTGGCCTGATTAAATCATCCACATTGTAATTTGTCTTTACATAGAGCGTTGGAACTTGTAATCTTTGGTGCCGGCAACTTTGAAGTGCGGTTTAATGACGTTAAAGAAGTTATGGTTTCCGATACTGTTGAGTATAGCAATCTATCCGCGAGTTAGCATATTTACTGCGCAACTTTCCACGGCGAGCTCCAATGGCTTCGAAAAATCATTTATCTTGGAGCGTCTATTCGTAATTTAGCATAAGAATAAAAATTCGCTGAGATCACCCTTCCTTAAATATTAAAATGAG
>PQWD01002876.1:0-27449 GCA_019425675.1 Leucinodes orbonalis
CTAATGTCCTTTACTTTGATGTTTTCCTTTATTTCCCTCGCTATTGTTGGATATTATCCCCGCCACTCTTGCTAAGCTCATTTTGTTTTTGCTATCATTTTTGCTTACATCGTTAGGAGTGTGTTCTTAATCAAACGGATCATGGTTGCTATGTAACTAAATGCGTAAAGAATTGGAAGCTAATTTAGGAATAACATTTCTGTATTTTTCGTAATGGTTTTGACCATCATATATAAAAAATATTAAGAAATAAATTCTAGAACACGAGAGCGAGAAAAAGTAATATTTTAATTGAATTATGTAGTACGATTAAGTAATATAACATTATTGGCTTGTATAGTAATTTGTAGCATTATTAAACAACTCATCTCACTTCCAAGCTTACAATAGATATTCCCTGTTTAGTAAAATTAGTTGATTTTAAAATAAATACAAACCATCTAAATCGATGCTACTATCGACTTTTAGAAAAGGTTCGGCTACGTTGAAACAGTCAAACTTTAGTCCTTCCTTTTATTCCAGTTTTAGCAAACAATCAAACTGTTTGTTTTTCTTCTAATAAACTACCTTTATATCGATTTCTGGTTTATTAGTTTTGTACGAGTAAACTTCACAAAGCATCTTCACAACCACAATTCTTACTGCCGAACTGAAACTATTACATGAAAAATAATATGTCTGTAGCATTATAGCTGGGATTTTTTTTAATAATTGTAATTTCTTTAAAGACATACATAGATAAGATAGCATACCTATTAGTATTTTTTCCAAATAACAAGAAACACATTACTTAGGTACTTTAATAGACGTTTTGAAAAATTAACAAAAATGTTTGAAAAGTCACACGAAACACAAAAGACTACCATAATTAAATTGTGTTAATTAATCGTAGTTCTTGTAAATAACTATTTCGAGAACAATCAGATTTTACAACTAGTATTCCAAGAGAAAATTCCCACATGCAAATACCTTGTATTCGCAAAGTCGAATTACATAACGTGTTAACGAACGGGCAATGTCTATGCAGTATTTACTCTGTGTAGCTCCAGCTTCGCACGTAATCAGCACGATCCAGCCAGGTAGATCAGACAATTACCCATTCAAGAACCCAGTCTCCCAGTAGGGTGCCCATTGGTGCCGCAATCTCCACCTTGCACCGTTTAATATAAAGTCTATAATACAACAGCTATGGAAATGAGCTTTGCAAAAATCAATCTAAATATCGAACTATTGAACCGCAAATACTTTGACAAGTTAATTATAACTTTAAAGTATAAGTTTGTATTGCCGCCAAGTAAGCTCAAAATTTGAAATTGTTGAATATTGTTTGAAGCGAAAGTGATTTCGGGGCAATTACGAAATAAATGTGATCAGGTAAGTACGCAAGACGCTATTTACAGAATATATTTTTTGCAAAAAAAGCTTATCTTTAGGTATGTCGTTGTAGTATTAATTTCACATTGAATTATTTTTTGTCTGTATTTAAGTAGAAAAATATAATAATATCAGTACATGGTATAGTTTGTAAAACTTATGATGTACTTCAGAATTATATTACCTATGTGTGTAAATGAAATGTTCATAAATAAATAAATACATTCATTCGCATTACAATATATATATTTTTTAAATAAATTTTATAACGACCATATTTTTGCTAAATCTGTTCATGTTTTCTCTAACACATTTATTTTATTAGGCATAAAAACGAATCAGATAATGAACACTAAAAGATATCTTTTTTATTAACAATTTTATCAGGTTTTAAAAATGTAGCACTAAGATAACGGGGCAAAGTTGGGATGAAATATGTCCAGCTGTGAACTTTGTATTAGGATGGCATGGTGAATGCAAAACTGATCCTGGACTTGGTATGTAAATGCCACTTTTTATGCCAGTTTCGCTTAGACAAAGATTAAGTAATTTAAGATATTTATTATTTTTTAACAGCAAAAACTTTGTCAATACATTTCAGCCAAGCCTTTCATTGTACTGAGAAGTTAATCGAAAGGAAACTGCTCATTTTCTGGCGTTAAAGCGCGATGACGGCGCAATTTTCTTGTTTAGGCCGGTGATAAATGGCGGATGATTAATGATTACAACTCTTTTAATAAATATATCGCTGCTTTGGTACAGTGTTGCGGTAGGCCAGTTTAAATGGCTTTTACTTGGTTTAAGTTGGTCAACTGTGGACGTTTCTTAATGTATTTGGAAAGGTCTTCAATGTTTTTTGTAATCAGGCGAAATTTAGATTTGAATAGTGCTTTTATTTCTTTCTCCGTATTTTCCTTTGCAACTTCAAATTTATTTGATATATTTTTCTGTATTCCGAACGAGGCGTTAAAGCCCTACAATTATCTATGTACTTCGGAGAGGTACTCTAGCAGTTTACGTTTTGGCTTTAGGGCTGTTCTAATTTTAGCATTGGGTTAGGTTGAAGTTAAATTATCATAATATGAAATTTACTTAGTGCTGTTTCGTCAGTTTCAATAAACATAATTAAATATTTTTTGTCTCTCAATGTTGTATGTATTAAACGGTGGTGTGCCAATAACGTTTCCTTTTGTTTCGTTCATTGTAAAATTATATTATCTAAACTTTTGTTTTTGATAATTAATTAAAATATTTTTGTTTCAGGTAAGTATTCGTGTTGACCACATTCAAGATCTAAATACGCAGCTACGCAGTTAAGTGTACATCATATTTGTTCAAAAAGCAACTTTATTGCTTATTTAAGTAATACCTGAATAGAAATCTAAATAATCCTAAACCAAATACACTGGCGATAAAGTCTAATTTTAACCAAACTCCGGTCACGGGCAACACCCCTGCCAATAAGACGCTGTTTCGTGCCTAATTAAACAAACGAAAATCATTCATGTGTGTCATTCTAAACCGAGCTTCAGCATGGTAGTTCAAGGCTTTAGGGTAAGTTTGGATAACATAACTAAGTTTGCATCAAGGTACATGGCCTAGTCAGTATTACATAAGTTTGACTAGTTAGCAGGTTACTACAGTTACAATGACGTATAACCTCAGGTGGGATAGATATATATGTACATACCGGACCCGTGTTTTATGACGTCATACAATCTCCTTACTTAATGGTGTTCCTGAATTTACAACCACAGTAAATGTCTACGTATCAAATAGATGTACCGCATTTGCGATACATGAAATTCGGATATTTATTAGTACCTTAACATAAACATGATCCTTATTAAGATAGCACTACACATTATCTCATCAACAGCTTATCTATACTAATATATAAAGCTGAAGAGTTTGTTTGTTTGTTTGAACGCGCTAATCTCAGGAACTACTGGTTCGATTTGAAAAATTATTTCAGTGTTAGATAGCTTTTTTATCGAGGAAGGCTATAGGCTATATATCATCACGCTACGAGTAACAGAAGCGGAGCAGCAATGAAGAATGTTTCAAAATCGGGGGTATTTTTTCATACTTCGAGCTTCCGCTGCGTACGCTGCGTAAACGGTTAAAGTTACACAAAAGTCATGTATGAGATTATTGTTCTCCTTTTAAAGGTCTACAAAAAAGTCCGCGACACATATGTCTATCTTTTAAGGTTAGCTCACTATAACATATTTTTTGCTAAAAAAAATCTGAAATTGACCCCGAAACCTTTAAAGTTCGAGGGAGGGGAAATCCTATGTATAGTGATAAATGAAAGTACCGTGTTATCCCGAATTTAATGCGAGCGAAGCCGCGGGCAAAAGCTAGTCTATAAATATAAGGGAGCAAATGAATTCTAAATTCAATATCTAAGACTTTGTTGATCCTGTGTTTCGATATCAATATGAACATTTGTATAACGTGCAAAATTATAAAAAATCAATAACAGTTATGTTTTGCAAATATATAATACACAAAAAATAAGTTTATCCATATATTGGTTTTCAAAGATTGAGTGAATCATTATTAAATAAATATCTTTGGCGAGCATAACCATATAGAGCGTCGGTGGCTCAGTGGTGTGGACTGTCGCCTTCCTACCAGGAGGGCTGAGGTTCAAATCCCGACACGTACCAATGTGTTTTCGAATTTTCGGAAATATATGTACGTTATCCGATGCTCTTACGGTGAAGGAAAACATCGTGAGGAAACCTTCATGCACGCCTGCAAAGAGATTCAAAGGTTGTGTGTGAAGTCGTCCAATCCGCACTGGGCCCGCGTGGACGACTATGGCCTAATCACCCTATACGGGTAGGCTCGTGCCCCTCGGTGGGTACGTTTAATGAGCTGATGAAGAGAGCATAACCAAAGCCAAGAGCGAGTGCTTTTACAAACGTAGTCGTATTAAATTTATATTTAGATCCCTATACTTAACCAAAATGGTAAAAGGCGATTCAAATTGTAAGTTTTGTATCAACAAACCCTTATTAATGCCTTGAAATTTCATTCACCAATTTTGCGTAAGCACAATAAAAAGCGTCACAGTTTCCGCTTATCCGACAACATTAACACCGTCGGCTCAATTCAAAACAATCTCTATGGCGTTCACAATTCTTTACGCTCAGCTTAAAACCAAAATAATCGGACGCCCAAGGGCTTTCATACGGAAGTTAGCGCTGGTTGCCTTAGGTACACTCCATTATGGCTCTTGTAGCAGCCCTGTTTCCGTTATAAATGGAATATTAGATTCAGCTATAAACCCCAGTCTGACAACGCGACCGCTCCACCCTGACCTCTAAACTTTGCCTCTTCAGTCGTTCTCAAGTTCGTACTGGCAAATTAGATGACGCGGGGGACCTTATTACACTGTGGTATCGCAAGCAACGTGTTGCGTCGGCAAACAGCGTTGTTGAAGGGAAATTGGCGAAAGATGTTTGCCTCCACGCAAAGTGTTGCGTGTAGCGTGAGTAATTGGTGAATTCAATGTAATATATTTGGAGATTTCTTTGCCAATCAAATACGCATAAGTGCGTAAACTTGACGTGGAGTGACAAATACCACGACGTTGGGAAGTGAATTAAACCGCTTACGGCAAGCTGCTTCTTTACAGCTCGCAAATCGAATTTGGGGAATTTCATAATCTCTATATACCTGATTAGTTATAATCAATTCGTAAATTAAAAATATGTGTAAATTCACAGTGCCTTAAATCACTTCATACAATTCCTGATTAAATTGAGATAATGTATCTCGATCTGATATAACAATGCTTCTCCAGTATTTCTGTTCAACTTTTTGAAAATATGTAGTATTATTATTTAAATTTAATTACAATTAATTTGGAAACAATGAACAGCTAAATTGTTTTTGAAATATTTTGCACAATGCAACAGTAAATCGCAGTTCTTATGCTACTGAAGACTACATCAGTACTAAAAATAATTACGTACATTTATTTAGGTTGATATTATTTATTTATTTATTCTTATGCACCAATACAACAGCACAAAAAGCGAACTTAATGTCTAGAGGCATTTTTCTACCAGTTTATATTCAGGTCAAGCAGAAAAATTGATTTGGTGCGGTATATGAAAAGAAACAAAACTATACATATTAACACATCTAATACTTTAGAAACCAATATATATATACAAACAATACATACACTGGCATACACAAATAAAAAAATCATACTCTGATGAACTTAAATAAACAAAGATAGACTTATACATGTAAACATAATACAAATAGATATTTATAAAAATAAATACATATAAATTTAAAAAAAAAGACAAAGAAGAAGATATAATTGAGTGTCAAAACAATCATCACAAATGAAAATGTTTGTGAAATTTCAAATGAAACATAGGCGGAGCCAATAACCTAGCTTGATGTTTGCTTATCTTTTAACTTATTTTACTCTAAGTAGAGTACGGTAGAGTTGAGATTTGTGTATACCAATCGAAAACGTAACTAGGAAAACTGGCTATAGTTTATTACAGTGAAAGCTTATGCTGATTCGAGGACGTTATGGAATTTCCAATATGTTGCTCTTTTATTTTCTTTCCTACTTTGCTGAGCACTAATTGGTTGTTTGTTTGGAAACAAATGGGCTGGTATTTTTGCAAAAACTGGCGTAACGAAGTTTTGATTCTGTTCATTTATTTTTCATTACGTCGCAATTGTCTGTCGAATGCAATTCTTTATTGTATGTTACACAAAGGCTTTTACAATTTAATATATAACATTATTTATTTGCATAATAATATATACAGACAAATAAAAACGTATATGTATTATCGTACCCACCTAAAACTTCCCTCCTAACAAAGACTGCAATTAGTCGAATTTTAGGGATTTGCCTTTAAATCAGACTTATTGCAGTCTTTTTTTGAATTAAGAACTTTGTATTTTTATTCTGAACCAAAATTTCATAATATATAAATGGATTTTGAAAATGTGTTAAGTGAATTTGCCCGTAAACCAAGGATTTTTTTGAAACCAGCCCTTAGACTCATCATCGTACTCAGGTATCTCTCTTCAATGTATTTCAGCTAATGTTCATCCAGCCTTCAACAGTGACCCTTTGTCGTTGGTCCATGCAAGAGCCTATGTTAAGTGAATTTGTTTTTAACACGAATCTACTTTATGATTTTTCTCTACCTATTTATTTAACGTAAAACGAAACGTATAAACGTAAATCAACAAAGCATTTGATGAGTCCAATTTCAAAAATAAACTGTGCTTTGCAGCTAACCTTATCACAACAATGTGACAACATCAAACATGAAAGTGATTATAACACGAGTTAACCTAAATAGTTACCCGTTCATGAACATCGCCATTGTCATCCCACAGTGTCAACTGTGCCATCCTAATGGAATATTAGATGACCGAAGTCTTGCATTAGTTACTAATAAGGTTAGTTGGAGAGCGTCAGTGGCTCAATGGTGTGGACTGTTGTCTTCTGATCGGGAGGGTGCAGGCTCGAAGCCGCCACGTTCCAATGTGTTTTGAATTTTCGAAATTTTATGTAGGTACGTTATCCAACGCCGACGTTGAAGGAAAACATCGTCGAGGAAACCTGCGCACGCCTGCGAAGTGATTCAAAGGTTGTGCGTGAAGTCGGCCAATCGCACTGGGCTCGCATGGAAGACTAAGGTTTATACACCCTTTAAGGGTACGATCATGCCCCTCGGTGGAGACGTTTAATGAGCTTATGATGAAGTTTAGTTACAACCCTACCGTGTTATAGGTTGTTGTCGTAGGTCCAAGGTTCGGTAGCACTCCCTTAAATATAAAGCCTGACATCGGTATCCTTGGTGTAGACATTTCTAGTGATGTTCAGTTTCGTGGTCACTTGGAGGAACAAAGCTAAATTAGCTTCAAAAAAGCTGGATGTGCTAGGCAGAGCGAAGCAATACTTCCCACCCCACCAGCGTCTTCAGCTTTATAAGGCACAGGTGCGTCCACATATGGAGTATTGCTCGCATCTTTGGCTGGAGCACCAAAATACCTTCTCTTCCTCTTGATCGCATACAACGTAGAGCCGCTAGGATGGTCAATGATCCAACAATCACCGGTTGTCTTGACTCTTTGGGCTTACGCAGAGACGTTGCAAGTCTTTGTGTTTTTTACCGTCTGTATAATGGGGAGTGTTCCAAGAATTGTTCGATCTTATACCTGCTGCTGCATTCCATCATCGGACTACCCGTCATAAGATGAAATTTCATCCTCATCATCTTGATGGTTGGCGTTCCACAACCGTTCGATTTATGCGGAACTTTCTTCCACGCACACTGCTTTTATGGAACGACCTCCCAGCAGCGGTTTTCCCCGGAAAATATGACATTGGAACCTTCAAGAAAAGAGCGTATTCCTTCCTAAAAGGCAAGCAACGCACCGGTGACACTTCTGGTGTCTCCGTTGTTTATGGGCGGAGATAATCACTTTCCATCAGGTGACTCTCTAGCTCGTTTGCTCCCTATAACATAAAAAAAAAAAATACTGGTCATTTTTACGAAGACTATTGGAACTAAATTAACAAATTACAACCATTTCTAATTATATTATGTTTTATACGTATCCCATGAAAAACATTCTGTAAAAAAAACTAGTCAAATCTAGATCTATATATAGATAAATCTATAGATAGATGCTGATCTCTTAGTATACCTGACGCACCGATGGGCACAGGCGATCGAAAGTAGGGGTGAGGCTGTGGCTTTTAGTTTGGACGTTGCGAAGGCCTTCGATCGGGTTTGGCATAAAGCGTTACTATCAAAGCTTCCATCCTACGGGCTTCCCGAGAAATTATGCGAATGGGTCACTAGCTTCTTAGCTGACAGAAGCATAAAGGTCGTAGTTGACGGCGAATGCTCTGACCTCATGTCTGTTAATGCTGGTGTCCCGCAAGGCTGTGTGCTATCACCTACGCTGTTCCTCTTGCACATAAATGATATGCTACAAATCAGTGGCATTCATTGTTATACGGATGACAGTACGGGTGATGCGTTATACACCGGCCGCGCTAACATTTCTCGGGAAAACGTCATTGAAAGCCGAAACAAACTTGTGTCTGAAATCGAAACGTCGTTTGAGAAAGTATCAGACTGGGGTAAACTTAATTTGGTCCAATTTAACCCCAAAAAGACGCAAGTTTGCGCATTCACCGCAAAAAAAATGCCTTTTGTCGCATCGCTCTGTTTCGAGAGCACTCCTTTAACTGCCGCAGCCAGTATCGAGATTCTTGGTGTCGACATATCGAGCGAAGTCCAGTTTCGTGGCCATCTAGAGGTAAGGCTAAATTAGCCTCGAAGAAGCTTGGCGTGCTCAATAGATCGAGACGGTATTTCACACCGGCTCACCGCCTGCAACTTTATAAGGCGCAGGTTCGACCTCTAATGGAATACTGTTCTCATCTTTGGGCAGGGGCTCCCCAGTACCAGCTTCTTCCTCTAGACCGCATTCAGCGAAGAGCGACTCGAGTTGTCGATTGCCGTGATGTTTCGGCTAGGCTTGACTCTTTGGCGCTGCGTAGAGATGTAGCTTCATTATGCATTCTCTATCGCATATACCATGGGGAGTGCTCCGGGGAACTGTTCGGTCTGATCCCTGCCGCCTCTTTCCGCCATAGATCTACGCGGCAACTCTACCACCCCCACCACCTTGACAGTTGGCAAAGCACTACAGTGCGTTTTAACAGAAACTTTCTGCCCCGCACCACAAAATTGTGGAATGAGTTGCCGCATGTGGTGTTTCCGGACAGATTCGACCTGCAAACCTTCAAGAAAAGAGCGTACTCTTTCTTAAAAGGCCGGCAACGCATCTTGTAGTACCTTTGGTGTTGCAAATGTCCATGGGCGGCAGTATTCACTTTCCATCAGGTGATCTGTCTGCTCGTTTGCCCCCTATACTATAAAAAAAAAAAAGATGGACCTGCTTGTTTATCTCTACAAAGTAATGAAATCTAGACAAAATCCTGCCAAGTCAAAGGTTTCTTTATTATTACGTAGCTAATGTTGTGTGACTTCGCCTTTAAAGAAGCTAAACTTAATTTTCCCTCAATTTTGGAACTAAATGAACTACAGACTTAATAGTTTGGGTTTCAATTCTGTGATTATAGCTTACTGGATGACGACAATTTAATTTCTAGTTTATTCAGAGGTTCTTGAATAGGGTCCTCAAAATGTGGCGAAATGGTTCCAGTAAATGATGCTATGGCAGTGTTTGCTTCACGCTCGACTTTGCGGGAGCACTGCCGTGCTATTCGATAACACCCTCATGTCAGCATAAATCGATAAAGTTACAAAAGCTAATGTTTGCACGGGGAATCGAACTTGGAAAAATAGGTGCAATCGCTGACGTCTCCACAATAACATGAAAACGGAAATCAGACTTTAAGGCTAATTGCATTGTATCCTAATTAAAGCTCTCTTAAATAACCTTAACATTCCACTGCATGGCATAGGCGGTCCCACGCAACATGGATATGCACCTATAAAGACTAGTACTTAATAATAAATAATAATAAAATTTCATTTATTACTTAAGCTTAAACTGCACTTCACAAAATATGCACTGCTTCAAGTTAGAACAAATACAGGACCTAGTAAGCCATTCTAACCACTCAACCGTTAAGTCGGTAAAGTCAACCAAACCATAAATTATAAACACATCCCATAAACATGCCAAAATCGGAATCCCATCGTTTAATCACACCCGTCCCACCAATTTCTTTCTAGAATGAACGACTTTCGTGACGTCACGCTGTTTGTCACAGGCTCGGTCCCATTTAACCGTCAACACCTTTTATTTTTAAAACGTTCCAAAGCGACGTTTGGGAGCTGAATATTGCATTGTGTACGTTACTTTACATATGTACATAGATGCGTTGTCTCTTTCGCACGTGTTAGCTTGTCTCCGCTATCACAAAATAGGGTTGCGTCAAACTAAGCTCAGCTCTGTGAGTAGGAATTAATTAATTAAAAATGGCGACCTTTTTTTTTCATCTACGATTACAAAGGACCGGAGCGCTTTGACGAGAAAATAGTTTGGTATTAAATAACGTGTGATAGGTAACTAGAAGGCTATTATGGTTTCAAAAGATTCAAAGGATAAATATAGCCTTTTTATCTAGAGGGTGTAGGTTTAAATCCTGTCACGTACCAATGTCTTTTCGAATTTTCAAAATATTGAGTACGTTTATCTGACGCACTTATGGTGAAAGAAATCATCGTAAGGAAACCTGCGCACGCCAGCGAAGCTATTCAAATGTTGTGCGTGAAGTCGGCGAACTCGCACTGGGCCCACGTGGACAATATACACCCTTCACGTGGAGATGTATATGAGCTGATGATGATGATTATTTTCATTTATTTTGCTAATTCCATGTTTATATCAAAATGTGTCAGCCCTATACCTAAAAATAAGCTGACTAAGGTATTCGACACACGAAGATTCTTAAGCTGATAAATAGGCACATTAGTTTGAGTCAGGATGGAAATACGCATTTTAAGCAAGCAATTTTGAATCTAGCATTAAAAGGAGATCCTTGGATTACCCCCACTCTAGATGTACTATAGATTGCATAGTCTGTGTCTGAGTCTGAGGTTGCCGAGTTAAAATTAAATAATTGAAATTTGTTGGATGTAGGGGACCCAGAAATTAACAATTTCAAAAACTGAAGCTAAGTGTTTTCGTAAACAAATTAAAAACGATTCTTATAAAAAAAGCCTACTATACTTTGAAGAATTTTTAAACGATGAGAACCTATAGATGTGTTATTGGTGTGTTTGGTTCGATTGGCAATTCACGTTTTTTTTAAAAATACTTTGTTAGATTTTCTTTTATTTAATCTTCCTTTTGTTTTTGTTTTACATAGCATCCATATTTAATTGTAAGTTGATATTATTCACAATACCTTGATAAAGGTTTATTTGTAGCATTTCTAAACATCTCTATGTCCACATTTTTATGTACTGTATGCTGCAAATAACGGTGATTAAATAATTATGATTATTAATAAATTGTTTATAATTCAATTTGTTTAATAATTCATAAACCAATGGCCATTAGAGCAGACGAGTTCTGGAGTGGAGACCGTGTCTCGGCAAGCATAGCGTAGGACGCCCTCTGGCCCGATGGACCGACGACTTCCGAAAGGTCGCTGATGGAAGCTGGATGAGAATTGGTTGGTAAATAACTTGGGGCTGAGGTTCAAATTCCGTACGTTCCAATGTATTTTCTAATTTTCGAAAGTATATGTACGTTATCCGACGCTCTTACGGTGAAGCAAAACATTGTGAGGAAACCTTCATGCACGCCTGCGAAGAGATTCATGGCTCACGCACAATGGTCCACCATTGTGCGTGAGCCATGGCGGGCTTCTGGTCACTCCAACCAGCCCATATCTCTCCAAAAGCAGCTTACTTAAATTGATCAGTTCAATTATTTGATAATGCCTCCGTGGTCTAATGAGCACAGCTCTGGATTTACATCGCTACGTGACCCGGAGGTCTTTTGAATCCCGCGGGGAAACTGCATAGTGAAATGTCACTTTATGCGATTTATTCCAGTTTGGTTAGGAAATTGCCGGCTGAATATTATTATTATTTTTATTAATAAATAAAGAGGTGATTCTACTGACATTCACACAGCGGCATATAGCCCCAAGTGAAGCGTGAAACTTGTATAAGGGGTACTAAACAAGTGATAAACATACTTATATTTAATTTTGTAAATACATACAAAATACCCAGACCAATACAAAGTATTTTTTTTTCATTTTTTTTCGCATCTTGATTGTCTGAAAAGAAAAAGGATTCCGTGCTTCGGAAGGCACGTTAATGCGTTGGCACCAGCTATAGTCTTAGGATGGTAGTCGGAAACACCAACAAATCCGCATTGTGCCCGTGTGTTGGGTTACGGATCCTGTAACAGTGCAGTAAGGCCTGTGGCTGCAGTGGACACTGGACTCAGTTTCAGCTCGCCAAAGATACAAAGGTCAATTATCGTGCTTATTTGTACTTATTACTTTTCAAATTTGATTACTCTTACTACCATTATGGATTAATTTCCGAAATAAAAACATTTTATTTATTTATATTATAGGCTGTTGATGAATCTTTTAATAACCTAAGTTATTTGTTTATAAGATCTACTGATGTTGTTTATCCTAATATCTGCCCATGGTATGTCTCAGCTGAAACTACCAATATTCTGGGAACTTTGTAAGATAAAGATTTAGATCGCCGTTGTATCGAATTTGGAAACAAATACACGAAAAAAAACAAAATAAAATATAAGAAAAAAAATGGATGTCGCTTAGTAACAAATTTTATTTCAGCCATGCTTCACTGATTCATATTTTCAGTATAAAAATGGCCGCTTTCCTTTTGATCGAGCCAATCGTATCTCATTAACATTTCACTCCAGAGTTTTGAGATACCATTGGTTGATGCTTTCAAGCTATTTTCCACTGGCTGCGTCACGAAATCAAACATCACAATGCTTGCTTATTAATGTTATCTGTATTAATTTTCCACTCGGCGGGTGGATTAGCAAATAAATAGCAATTACCCTGTCAACTCTAGTGAACTATGACGTCTCAAAGATATTACATTTTGGGAATATATTGTTTGGGATCTTAATTAATTTTCTGTTTATAAGATTGAATATTTAAGGCTTGGACGATCGCTAATTTCAATATTTTCTAGATTGAATTTACTTTTAAGTTTACAATAAATTTAAATGTAACTAACAAAATTAGCAAATCGTGATAAGTATACTTCAAATTCATACGCCTACTCATTTTGCTAGCTGACAAATACGTGATATGTAAATTTTAATTTTTTGTTTTAATCTTACCAAAATCTACGACCGAGAAGGTGCTAGATAAACTGATTTCGGTCTTGGTCCACGATGCTGGAATCTACTACAGTAGATTACAAAATATAAAAATAAAAATATAATATAATATAATAATAATGATATTTACATTCATGATTCTATGAAACTTTTGATGTAAGGTGGAATTATCCTAGTTCCACGGATTTTAAATAACTTTTACATTTAGGTACCTGTACTCCATTTAAATTCAAAGTATGGGATCGTTTTTTATTCAGAAGATTTACCGTTATTTCGTTACCAAACTGGAAAGTACGTTTATTTCAATATGTGCATAGTACAGAAAGTAGAATTCAATAAATAGTACTTCATCAAATCGCTGGAACACGAAAGATTTTTTTCTTGTAAGCACTTGTTTTTTTAACAAAAGGAAGCGGTCTCAGAGAATGCCTATTGTGAGTTAGGTACATACAATCCAGCTGCGTGAGAAACTTGGCGAACTATCGCAATAACCAATGTACGTACGTGATACGAATAAATATACTTCAAAATAACGATTACTGATATTGTTACGGCAAATCCTGGATACTCTGCAATCTCCAATATTCGGGACGTAATCATTGATGGGGACATCAATATTTATGAGGCTCATTCAGCATGGATTGCAGGATTGCAATACGGATCGTGTCATGTTTGTTTTAATAATAATATTGTATCTATGTGAAATAAAAAATAAAAATGATATATTCTTTAATTTAATTTGACCCAAATTAACGAAATGAAAGATAAAAAATATGTGATGGTTAAACAAATTCAAAATTAATAAAGTTTGAAAATTGGTGGTTTTCCATGCATCATGTTCCCCAATTTTTGTAACAATCAGGCTAACCAAAAAATCAATAATTACATAACCGTTTCATGCTGCAGCAAAATGCGTTTTCATTATTTGATTTAAATATTTAAAAAAGTCATTTATAAACCAGAAACGTTTGCAAGAAACAATATAAAACAACTAAATACACAACAAAAAGCTCGTAAAATTTCGCAACAGCACGAACAATTATACTCACTGCGAAGAATTCCAGAATAAATTAAAGCAAAGAAACATCCTAGCAAATAAAAGCAAACACACTTTGGTCCTTCCAATTTAACGACCCATTCCCTGAATGGGCGAGCGCCTATTCACCAACACCGACACTTCCGCGAGTAATTCACTCGCAGAATCAGAAGTAATTATTACTTCAACGGGCGAAACACTCGAGACGTCGAGGTGTCTCTAAATGAGGGCATGCAGCTGCCAGCAAATTCATTTCAAACGCCGTTCCAAATGAACCCCTTTTAGAGGAGAAACAAAATAAAGACGGTCCCGAGCGGCCTCGAGCCGAAGTCGTTTTCTCTGTTGTCGTTTTAAAACACACAATGAGGTTGCAAGGTTACAAGTGCACATCCAACAATACGTCAGACAGCTTACTGGTATTTCAATATTCAATCTATTGTTGGTGATCTGAAGAGTATTGTTACAGAACGATATCATCATCATCATAAGCTCATTAAACGTCCCCACCGAGGGGCACGAGCCTACCCTAATAGGGTGTTTAGGCCTTAGTCTTCCACGCGGGCCCAGTGCGGGTTGGACGACTTCACTCACAACCTTCGAATCTCTTCGCAGGCGTGTATGAAGGTTTCCTCACGATGTTTTTCACCGTAAGAGCGTCGGTAACGTACATTATTTTCGAAAATCGAAAATACATTGGTACGTGTCGGGATTTGAACCTCAGCCCTCCCGGCAGGAAGGCGACAGTCCACACCACTGAGCCGCCGACGCTCAGGCGAACGAGGAAATATATAATAGGAATTGGTAAAACTTATTTGGTATTCTATTACGAACTTGGTGAACTTAAAACCGTTAAAATAATATTTAGAATTAATAAGTTACTCTGAAGTCTTTTCTTAGATATCTATTTTCTATTTAGCGTAAAACTATGGCATATAAAGCGTTTGAAATTACCAAAACTGTATGTTACATTCTAAAATTTAATCCAATATAAAAGAAAACAGTAATTAAGATTTCATTGATTTTATTGAAGTTGATGTGTGGATTATCGATTATGTATGCATTATTAATTTGTTTTTCACAAGTTGATTAAATGTCAGAAAGTGATATTTTAATGTTTACATACCAAGCTTTAAATTTTCAAGAGAGGCACATACTCCGAAAGAAAAAAATTGTTACCTCAATTATAAATAATTTTCAGTGTACTACTTACTCGTATATTATTTTCTTTGATGTAAATTTGTAATAGCAAAAGGTGAGTTGCCGTTTCAAATTTAAAACGCAAAGATGTTGCCATTATCTATGCACCGTATTTCTCTTGGGTTTCATTTTCTTAAGTTAACGAGACATTAACTGAGTTTCGGTGTAATTAAGTAAGAATGCATTTTACAAAATAAAATATGAGTCAAGCAATTCCGACTCAGTGCAACGAATAACGCCGCTCTTTGTTCTTGAGTTTTTCGCACAACGATTTGCGTTGGTGAAAAAGTGTAATTAACTCTATGGCTTTGCATAAAATTGATTTTATTATCCATTGACCCGATCTCTGGCGTTTCCTTTCTTGATTATTCTTTTGACTTAAACTTGCTTTGACCGTAAATACATTAGAAACAGTTAATTGTATTTAGATTATCTTTTTGGCGCCACCGAAATATCTAAGCGGAGTCTTATGTTTGCATGCATTTTAAATTCAGTGAGTTTCATAAAACGTTGATATTTTTTTATCAAATTGTGAAGCATTCATACAAAATGAGACCACCTTGTCATAAATGTGAATCGCGAGAATTTCCAGTCATGTATTACCAACAAAAATTGTGAAAAAAGCATTTGTTAACAATCGCGAAGAAAACGCAGAAACGTTAACGCGTAAACTCGTTGTTCGCAGCTATTTTGAAATACAAATAAGCGGAATTAAGTACACGTTGTCAGTTGGCTGGCAATTATTCTCTGTCCGTAGCGAGCTTGCCGTTATTTTTCGACGTTATTTGTAATTTGCCCGATGTTGGCCTCCGCCATATTGCGAACTCATAATTTATTGGACCACATCACCATTTATTGATATACGTTAGTTGCGTAGTTGGAGCGTTGTGCGTGATTCGAATACAAACTACCATGAAAATGTCACATACTGTCTTTGTCTTGTTAAAAGAAGTGTTTTGCATTTCTGTGTTTCGGGATGACGGCACTGTGCCTAGTAAAATTACTGGGTATTAGTGATCGAACATCTGTTGTCTTGGGTGACGGGACAACGTCAACTTTTCATTGCAGTCTTACACAAACAAACAGGCACATATTTTGTTCCGAGATTTTTTTGTATATTTTATTTATATTTGAAAAGCGTATAGACAAAACATTGATTTATGATAATGCTAGGCACAGATGGCATGCATTTTGCAAACAGCCCCTATAAACATAAAATACACGAAACCTTGTTTTGAACGTTCCATCGATCGATGTGCTGAATGTTTTATTTATTGTTAGCGAATTTGAATTGGCTTTCAGATTAGCGTGAACGTAATCGATTTGTCAAATTGAATGCTTTTGATTTGTAAACGTATCGCTCTGGAGCTGTTTCAGATTAAGAATATTTAATTTTGTTATTTATACAAAAAGGTATTTACTTTTTATTTTAAAATGAACTTTATCGTGAAGAACCATTAACGTCTGAATTACTACAAATATAACATTCATTTCTTTTCATAACTCAAGATCTAATAGTCACTAACTTAAGTGACAAATTATTAAAGGTAAGTTATTTTACAAAGTTTCGATCACAAATAATTAATCAACTTGTCATATGCGAAAAGTTTACAAATTACTTGTACAGTAGTAACATGATAAAGTTTAGTTTAACATAGGTGAGTTTGAGATTTTTAAACTATTTCAAATACCTTTTACAAGTGACAAGCTTCAGCAAGCTTCCTGCAAAAACACTACAAACATTCAATATAATTCTTTCTTAAAAAATATTTAGTACACCTTAATAAACTGCAGCTTTTACATGCATCAATGTATCAATGGTGGATTATGGGCGAAACCGTAACCCTCTCAAAGCAAATCTTCGATACAAATTGCCGTCTATCCGAGATTCTGTTTAATTCAAGTGGAACCGATAAGGCCGCAACGCTCACGGCAAAGCTCTGCGGTTACCTTGAACATAGGCATTATTGTCTCGCTCCATTTAACCACCATCGCTGGTAATGTCATCGGTCTTTGATGATCGAGCCGGAGCTCTAATAGGTACGCGTCTACAAATGGATTTAGTTTTAATTAAGTTCTGTGAATCGAATCTACCAATAGTGCTTTTCGGATTGACATTGGCCCTAATAAATGGGGATAGGGAATATCTCATCGTACCCGAAATGATAGGGTTTGGCGCATTTAGGGGTATCGATGACGTCGTTAATTCGTGTAGGTGTACCTTTTACTTGAGGGAGTTGGGGGGGTATGGTGGACTGCGTGGTAACAGCAATTTCTTCTTCCATAATAATTTAGATTTTAGTATAAATTTATTACTTGAATAATGTTGAGATCCTTTATTCCAATCTGGTTTGGTTATAATTGATTGATACATACTATAAAATATCAGAATTCAGTGGCTCATTGTTGTGGACTCTCGTCCTGTTGTGGCCTTCATGTCTGGAGGGCCCAGGCTAAAAATGACTGGTTGGAATGAATTAAGGATGACTTGCTAAAAGGAGAGCTAGAGGTTGAAAAATGAAAGTGGAGGATCGGTTTATCTGGTGTAAAATGAGGAAAACCTCTCTCTCTCTCTTCAACCTATCGCAGTCAACTGCTGTACATAGGTCTCCCCCTATCGGAGGAAAACCTCTATTCAGTAATAAATTTTAAAAGTTTAAAAATGAAGAAAATGTCAAAAGTACTGTGCCAACGAACTGTTCGAATTAATACCTGCTGCTGAGTTTCATCATAGGCCTACCCGTCACGAGATGAACTTCTATACTCATCTTGATGGTTGGCGTTCGATTACAGTTCGATTTAAGCGCAATTTGCTTCCACGGACTTTACTAATATGGAATGACCTATGAGCGGAGCGGAGGTATTTACTGAATTACATACGAATCTTTAATATGTGCTTTAACTAAAGAGCGTATAGCTTACTAAAAGACAAACAACGCACCTGTGGCACTTCTGGTACCACCGTTGTTCATGGACGGAGGTGAACACTTTACATCAGGTGTCTTTCTTTGTTTTTTCTCCTATAATTTATAAAATAAAAAAAATGCCGAAAGTATTCCAATCCTATCCAAATAAAAATACTAACCGCTTAGTTTCGCAGTAGACCTTAAACCAGAAAATTGCGTTATTCTTTATTAAAATTTATATTTATCACTTTCGTAAAAATATACTTTATATTTTCAATGTTATATTCCAAATCCAATTACCTTGCTTCAGCGGTGTCAGCTGCTACTTGAAATCCATCATTGTCTGTTCAAATACTACATTTTATTCAATAAGAAACATTTTTATTTACGAACAAGCATGTAAGTTCATATTAAATGAGTATAAGATAAATTCAAGTCTATAAAATTCAGAAGTTGGAAAAGATAAAGTAAGCGGTTTTTAATATATTTTAAATAATCTAGCATAAGAGAGGTCACGTAAACATTGCTTGGTTCATAACAATTTTTCGAATTTGCTGAGAAGAATGTCAAAATCAAAGTGAAAAACTATTTATTCAAATAGTTAGGTTTACAAAAAGCATTTATGAACATAAAAATACAATAAAAAACCGAAAGTTCTACAGATATCGAGAAAACTAAAACAATAGAACTACCAAATATACAATTTGTTTTGGTATCCGGGTTATTTGCCCACTAACTAACAAAACATACGTGAAATGCAAACCGACTGTAATAAAGTTACAGAAAATTAACTAAAAACTATTTCTTAAGTAAAATCATCCGAACGCGGTCCGATGGCTCACGTAGCCGAGAGCTGTGTAAATAACCGATTAATGGAATTCTGCCGCGACGTTGGTATCTACGTATAAATATCCGTACGTATATCGTACACGGGTACGTGCGCAACACGTCTCGACTAGGAATTTGGAAATTGAGAATTGGAATTTCAATTGGTTTGCGGTTTTAACGTCACTTGTCTCGTGGTTCATGTGATAAGTGTTTATTACAATTCTCCTTACAACGGATAGGTTTCCGCGAATTTGTTAGCCGATGGTAGAATTACGAAAGCGTCGTAATTTTATCACGTAACGTTAATGAGTAAAACGGAAGATATCATTAAACTTGCGTAGTGCGGTATTGACGAAGAATATTAACTGTCTATCAGTCGTTGGTCTCCTACAAAGCCGCTCAGTCATGGTCAGGCGTATCACTTACCATCAGGTGAGCGTACTGATCGTCCTGTTCACTTCGTAATATAAAAAAATACGATTATATGTTACCCGCACAATCGACTTGTACACTCTGATCGTTTTTTAAGTAATATCCCCACATTTTTTTTAATGAAAACCTGTTACAACAGTAAACTAAGACTACCATTAAAGTCTACTTTAAAATGAAAGTTTACACTAAGTCTCCCCGATAAAGTCTATTTTTAAAATGAATGTCTCACAATTGAAATACAGCAAACTAGGGATTGAAACGTCTAGTCTACACCGTCAAATTGGAATCCCGACGGGAAGGATACACTAATAAATATGTAGTTCAAGGAGGATGCTGTGCCACGAATGTTTGTAAAGCTCCTTAATTGAGATCTGCGTTTTGAAATGAACCTCACTTCAAATCACAGGGTCATTTGTTTCTGAAGCATAAAGATGGGTTATGCTCATAATAATGATGTAACCAACGCTGGCGAGTGACAAAAAGAAAATCTTAATGAAGTTGGCAAAAGATATGACTCGAATGTCTTGCAAAGGCATTGCTACATATAGCTTGTAATATGGATCTAAATAAACGACATCACATTACAATAACTCCAAAATTATGTTAAGACAAAAGGTACAATGTAGTCATTTATGGGAGACTGGTGCCTGTTTAGGTTCGAAGACCCGTGGTACTGGTCACCAGGCCCCTATAGTTTATACTGAAACATAATTACAAAATAACATTATTTCAAAAACATTAAACTCTAAAATCAAATATACAACGTATAACATATACAATAGAACATTATTACGTACATTCCTAGTTTATTGTGTATGTGCGTGGAGGCGCGCGCGCTTGATAGTGTGTGTATGTGTGTGTTGAGTGTGAGTGTGCGCGTGTGGGAGTGTGTATGTTAGTTGTGTACAAGTTTGTCCTCGTGAGTGCATTTGTGAGACTTTATGTGATTTTTTTAACAATGCTTCTGTGTCTAGGTACGTCAAAGTGCGTAGATATTTTACAAGCTTATCTTTACATGTCCATTTATTGTTAACATAAGTTAATAATTGTTTTTGAAATAATGACTATAATGACTCGAATAGTCTTGCAGAGGCATTGCTGCATATAGCTTGTAATATGGATACTAAACAACGGATAAACATACTTATACACATTTTTTTGGAAATACATACACATTATACATAGTAACACCCAGACCATTACAGACATGTTCATTCACACAAATATCGAAAATGTCCGGGGATCGAACCCGGAACCCGTTTTTATTATACGGTGGGTACAAAATGCGTCATGCACACAGACATCCGAATATACAATTAGACTGGACAAGCCGCCAAGTTTATAGGCAGTCCCAGTGTCGCAATTTCTTTTCGGTTCTTACCTGTGAAAAGTTATTATATTTCTTGATAAATTTACTGATTCATTGCGATGATGGCATGTTGCAATTGCACAGGATGGCATTTTGGAAAAAAACGGTAATTTCTTCTAATATTCGTGCGTCTTGACTCGTCTCACAGAGCGTAAACTGGCAGCCAGTGTATGCTCGTTGAGCTTACATTTGTCGCACTTTAAACGCGGCTTGCCCCCATCTCCTGTATTGGGAAATCTGTGGTCATGCACGCCGTACGTTCTCTGGGGTCGTACGGTGTGTGGAACTGACCATCTGCGCGGCCTCTACCCACTAAAAGACCCCCACCGATCACCCTCCTCCACCGGTATGGACTTGACGGGATCAACAATCGTAATCGACCGTCGTCGTCGCTGGAAGTATTCCTCCCTTCACAGGAGGGTTGCAGAGCCCAGATACGCGCGCCAAAGTCCCTCCCCCACAAGCCTAGGAGACCTGTCATCCCCCGCCACTAAAAAGTAGCGCCCCTGGATACAATCTCGGACCCACGTTGCCAACGCAATACAGAGCGTGGAACGCGAGAAAGGATACCCCTCCACTTTATAACGTCAATGAAATACCGAGGCTGACAACACTTGGCCTTGTAGGCCCTTCATCCCCCGCCACTAAAAGTGGCCCGCCAGAATCCCATCTTGAGGCCAGGGTGCAGACCGCCCGGGGTGGAGACTAAGTCAATCCACTGGAACTGTGCAGAGCGGGCTTCCTCAAGAAGGGATCCATCTCAAATGGGCTGCAACCCGACACTCCCCCCCCACTGGGGAGTAAGGGTGCGTGCCCCCGCTTGCCGAGTCTTTAGCCGACGAGAAATGATGCTCAAAGTAAAACTTTAAGATCATTCCCCGTCGCCCAGGGTGCACCGGCCCAAACTGTTGCCGATCTCAGCATAATAAAATTCGACAAGGACAAACAACAGTTCACACACACGAGGAGGTACTCGGCTTGGCACCTCGAGTAGAGAGAGTAGTAGCTGACGCCTCAATCATTAGAGCGAAACACAATATTTGGATGAAAAATATCGATAAATTTTTAAGGTTCAATTTATTTAATACAATGCATTCACGCTCCAAAATATCTAGTTAATATTAACGCAGCTTTATTGAATCCATGACAGTCTGTTTGGCGAAGCAAAAATCGGGAAATTGGATTTATGGAGGCGGTCACTTGGCATTCCCTCTCGTTTTATGCCTCAGTACAATAGGGCATAAAATAAAATGTAGCCAGTATTACCCTCCCATGTTTATTCCAGATTCGCTTGACAAACATCTAATAATTGGGTTTGTGCTCAAGAAACTCTGGAAGGTTTTTTGTTTGTGCCGTGGCCCTTTTAAGTTATTGCGTTGATTTAGTCTGTGTGTATTATATTACGGTCATTTGAAGTGACATAGATAAATCTAAAATAAATCAAAGGTGACATCTGTCAACTCACAGCCCAAACCACTGGACGGCTCGGAGTGGAATTTGGCATGCAGGTACATATTATGTCATAGGCATCCGCTAAGATAGGGTTTTTATTATTCTTTCCCAAAGAGGATAAAATTGTGTATTAAATTTTCTATGAAACTTTGTCAATTTTAAACCGATCGGGCTGAGACTTTACATGCAAAAAGCTTCTATGACGTTTCTATCCCTTAAGAAAGGGTTTTGAATAATTCCACCCCTGAGAGGTTAAAGTATATTACTTCTTAACGCGAGCAAAAGCTTTTATTTAGATTTAATTTATGTTCTTACACATTTATACTTAGTGTATACTTATTGTGAACAAATCATTTGTTTTCTGATCCCAGTAAGAACTTAACACAATTAAATGTTAAGTGAGTATTTCATCAAAAACGTTTGAATTACGTCGGCGCAGGTGCGTAACCTTAAAAAGAAAATGAAACCTCTCAAGAATCAAATGGATACGGGAAACAAACAAAAACAATTTGTGATTTGGGGAATGTACTCCAAAGTTCTACGTTCCGACTTTGACCCAAAAAGTTTTTCAATTAAGAACGAAATGCTGCAAGGACGAATGACGTAAAAAGTTGCGTTTAATCCTCCACCGATTCATTTTGTGTAGATACATAAGCCATTTAAAAATATAAAGAAAATTCAAATCAGATTACCAGTCTCAAATTAGAGATTATTAAAAAAAAACACAGAAAAATATCGTTGCCATGGCATACCCTGATTTCTCACAAAAGGCTCAAGAAAGGAAAATAATAATCGAAATAAAAATAACATATCGAGAGGGAAACATTATCTGCTATTACCGAAAAACATTTTTGGCTTATTTTAATGATACACAAAGTAAAGCGATAGAATTTTGCAAGTAAAAAAACGTTTTCAATTGATACCGTATCTAGAATTTTCTGTTCGACAAGCAAATTGATACACAGCGTGATCATTATTTATTCCTAGAATTACTCAACCTTGGTACACGAGTTACACGTGTGCGTTATTTTGAGGGGATTGTATACATGTTTATATAGCTTCGGTGGCCAAATGGTATGGTTTGTTGCCTTCCGATCTGGAGGGTGCAGGTTCAAATCGCGACACGTACCAATATGTTTTCGAATTTTTGAAATGATATTTACGTTATTCGACACTCTAACGGTGAAGGAAAACATCATGAGGAAACCTGCGCACGCCTGCGAAGCGATTCAAAGGTTGTGTGTCGGCCAATCGGCACTGGGCCCACGTGGATGTTTAAGGCCTATACACCCTTTGTGGGTAGGCTCGTGTCCCTCGTTGAGGACAAATAGTTTAATGGGCTGAATATGATGTATCTATGAGTCTAGTCTCATAGAAGTCTCTTCTGCTAAAAGCGATATAATGGGCCCTATTTTTTAGGCTTCCGTGCTAAAATCGGAGCCTATAATCTCAGTTGTCCGCCTATTTGTCACCTGGTTGTATCTTATACATCATATTAGATTGATAAACAATATTGTGTAATAGCCAGCTACTCATAAAAGGATTCTGGTTTCGATGTTGTGCATTATAATTTTTTTGTCATGTACATGTCTATTTTTATTGATTTGAGAATTTCCAATGTATGATAAAGTAACGTATTTTAATAAGTATATAAGTTATCCTTTGTTTGTTCCACATTCTAAACTTCTTGCTTTCATTAGGTCACGGTGGCGCTGTTTTTGGATGTTACTTTTTTGATGACGTAATACCTTGTTTTCGTTTTTTAAACAAAATGATTAAGTCAAAGTCAAAAACATTTATTTCAAATTAGGCTTACAAAAAGCACTTCTCAACGTCAAGAAATATACAAAATATAATAAAAAACGATTTAAATACTAAACTAAAAATATGAGTTTTGATGCTTTGAAAAAAAAGCGCTTCAGTGGTTTGGCCTGTTGAGAAGAGATAAGGTATTGTAATCATAAAAACATGCAGGTTAGATTCAAACATCTTGTTGTTGTTGTAGTTTTGTATGAATAAAGATTATTTTGAAGTAAACAGTTAAACGATATATTTTTGATCTATTATTGAGAAGATATAGATATAAATATTTACTGACATTCACACAGCGCCACCTAGTACCAAACTAAGCATTAGTCTGTAATGTGGAAGCTAAACAACGGATAAACAAACGTATTTACATTTTATTTATGAATATATATATATATATATATAAAACACCCAGATCAATAAAAACAGACATGTTCATGCACACAAATAATTGTACAGCCCGGGATCGAGCCCGGGACCCTTTGTGTAATAGCCGATATCTCAACCATTACACCAAATGGGTCGTCAATCCTTTCATATAAGTACAGTAGGTTGCATGTCATGACATATCATGTCACACTAAATAATACCGTGAACCGCGTGCTTCATATTGCGTCGCCAATTCAGTGTTTAGACCACAAAATGATTGAGTACCCGTTTCGGGACAGATTTGCCTCAGTTGCTGTTAACCGCAACATTCTGTTTAAATTGAATCAATATTATATGTGAGTGCCCGATGGCGTTCGTTTGACGATTGTATAATCAAGGAACTATCATCATGTATTTTAAAGAGGATCAATACAGTACAGTATTTTTCCCCTTTAACCCATTGAACGTCGGGAATCAAGACACAATAGAAAATCTTGTGTCTGGTGCCTTTAGGTGTCATTGGCGGTCAAATCATTAAAAGTTCTAAAAAATGTCCGCCACAGCATTTGTCTATCTTTGAAGGTTAGCTCACGATAACCTTGTTTTACTTACCAAGTTTGTTCTAAAATAATACATTAATTGCAAAGGTGTTTTCATAAACATAATATAATGCCTTGTCCAAAAAAATACGTTATTCATCACAATTATTTAATTTTAAACAAAATTGCCCTTCACATGAATATCTTAGGAGTATCGCAGCCACTCACCCATATAAACAAAGTAGCGGGATGTAGTTAGCGTTAGCCCAAAGTAACTACGGGTATTCCACACTGACGAAGTTGCACGCAAAAGCAAGTATATAGGAATCTGGTAAATTAAAAACGACTGTTGCAACCGTCGATCGAGACTTGCCAAAATTAAATGATGCCGGGAAATTCCAACTCAAAATTTTTAATCGCAATGAGTACTAAACATATTGGAACGGTGTGAAGCAGGCCTTATAAAGCTCTTGAGTAAAATCAGAATTATAAAGCGTTAATTATAGAGCGTCGGTGGCTCAATGGTGTGGACTGTCGCCTTCCTACCGGAAGGGCTGAGGTTCAAAACCCGCCACGTACCAAGGTGTTTTCAAATCTTCGAAAAATATATCTGAGTTATCCGACGCTCTTACGGTGAACGAAAACATCGTGAGGAAACCTCCGTAGAAGTGATTCAAAGGTTGTGCGAGAAGTCGGCCAATCCGCACTCGGCCCGCATGGACGACTAAGGCCTATACACCCGCGTACGGGCAGGCTCGTGCCCCTCGGTGGGGGGTTTAATGAGCTGATGATGTTAATATCTAATCGAGCTTATTTCACAAAGCTAATTTTCCTAACCATTGTCTCTTAAAATCAAGACCGTCGATGTTAATTGAAATTCAATTCACTTCTTCGTTAACGCTGATATCCGATGAATTGTGACGTGACGCGAGGGGTTTTTTGGAGATTAACGATGGAATCAACGGTTAATTTAATATTGGAATCACGCGGCTGTCGCCCGCATCGGAACATGGCATATTCGATTACATATTTGTGTATTAATGTGTTCCATTTCATGTGTTTTTTATTAATTTCCGTAAAGGTGAAATGCATGTTCTCTTTCGATTTGATAATAAGATCATTTATGCGGCGGCTTCACCTACGAGGTTTTTTTTTATTTCAAGAGTCTGGTTTGTTTCTTTATGAATGTCTCAGGTTGTCTCAGTTTGTCAGTTATTCTGAGACTAAAGATACCTAGAAGTTGCTCTTTCAGTTGTTTCTTTCAATTGAAATACTCGTTTACTGACAACCAAGTCGGCAACTTCAACATGGGTTCTGGGTTCGATTCTCGTGCAGAACACAGACAAATGCATAAGATTTGTGTACATTTACGTGCCTTCATCTTGTATCGGTTGGGTTGTTTGTATGCATAGTTTACCTAAACGAGTTAAGGTTTTTGTTATCCACACAGTGTATTTACTAACGAACCCTGTTTTATGTAATTTAGAATGCTACCTTTGAACCTACTTAAACAAATTTACAAATTAATAATAAAATAAGACTTCAAAGGATCTTAAGTCTTAAATTTAAATTAACTTTTAACTAACTTCACAAATTTCAAGTATCCTATACCAAGTTGTTACAATCTATGAGCTAATCACATTGTCAAACACCGTGAACTGTGACGTCAAATCCATACGTCATCACTTTGATGTAAAGAGCTTTCGGAAGCGGGAAACCAATCTACAACTTAGGCGTGCAGCGTCTTAAGCCGTGTCAAGGCAATTTAGCCTCAATTGCGATGTCATAAGACTCGTGTATTGACGACAGCCAATCAGGAATCGCGCTAAGTGTTTGACATGCATTATTCAGACTATGCTAAGGTTCCCAATTGAATGGCTATGTACAATGTAACGTGTAGCTTGTAAAACATTGTTAAGCAGCCTTAGTTTATTTCAGGGTTTTGTTAATTAACTGATTACATAAAAGAGGTGGATTTAAAAGTTTCCAGATGTTTTATTAATAACAATTTTATAAACACACAAAACGTGAAAATAAATTAAGACCCTTTTGGGGTAATGTCTAAACAGCGGTATAATTTAATCTCCCGCAGTAAAACGCAGCCTATTAGTTTATCCAGATTATACAGATTCCAGAGTATCAGTTAACTATTCGTATCACTTCATTTTTCTATAAATTAAAAGTTTTAAAATGAAAATATATGTAGCCTATATTTTTTTTATTACATCAAG